>JAWLRI010000240.1:2974221-2996743 GCA_034781795.1 Crypturellus tataupa
AGGGAACATTAGCTTTTGCGCTTATAAGATGCATTGTCTTGAAAGCTCTGCTGTGGTGCTGGATGTGCAAAATCAGGAGATTTCCAAATGGTGGACTATGAAAACAGCCAAAAGCCTTTTTTTTTTTTTTTTTCCTGGAGACTCAGAAAAATTCTGACTTCATAGTGTCGAAAATAACACGTCAATTTTCAGTACCATTCCCCCGATAATTCAATTTTCTGTTCATTTGTCTGCACTCTTCTTTCTTCACCAACTTTTTACTACGAAACTAATTAAATACCTAAGTCAAAATAAGTAAGAGACAAGCAAGGCAGGATTTGCAGTCCTATAGGATAAGTCCTATTAAAAATGTGCTTTTTGAGTCAACTGATAGAGCCATGATCATGTTGTGTGATACACTTGGTTCTTCTGTGGGTGTGCGTAGCCAAATAGCAGCATTTAATTAAATCTATTCTGGTAGGTGGTCATCATTTAGCGGGTAGAGAAGGGAGACAGTCGATGCAAGCTAAGATAAAGGATGACAACTCCTTTATTAGTAGCTACTTAATTTAAATTTCTCGTTAGCTTTTGATTCAGTGAATTCAGTAGATTTCTAGTAATTTCCAGAAGTTTCAGTGCTTAGTTCAGATTAGCTGGGACAGAAGAATCCTTATATTCTTATTTGTAGTTTTTAGTAAGAATTCTTAGCATTCTTAACATTAGTTACTGAGTTACCTTTCGTTTTATTAGAATAATGCCTATCATACAATTCGGATAGAGCGGTTGTGAACTGAAGCTTAAATTAATCTCTTTTGAAAATTTGAGATAATGATAATGTTCTTCAGGAAGCTTCCTATGAAAGGTTTGTATCAATACAATATACAAAACAATGCTTTCAGAAATGAAACTGGTTTTAGCAGCTATTGTTAACTGTGTGCTATTGGCAGAGCCTTAATTTAGGATTTTTTTCCTTAATCCTTAATTTAGGATTTTTTTCCCCTTTGTATGTATGTGTGTATATATAAATGAGTAAGACATTTCTAGGAAGAGAAAGCATAGAGGACCCTTTTAAAAGGGTGTCTTTTGAGACATATCTATTCCCCAGAATTGTTGTTTGTACATAAAATGATAGGTCGTATCGGCTAGTGAAGATCTGCTATTCCAAAATGTACACTATGTTATAAATCTATTGCTAAAAAATGCGTAAAGGTTTTGTGAACTCTAAATAGAGAATTCACATCAGACCATTGTTTGAAATACTCAATGTTTGGTAATTTTGTTTAAACTCAAACAACCGCACTCTGTAGTATAACATCAGGACATCCTTGTCTAATGGCTTATTATGAACCTCCTAGGGACTCACTGGCATGAAAAGCACTATATGAGTTTAGAGGGAATTTTTCTTCTTGCCCCATGTGTAGTTTAGATGTCATTTGCAGTTACTGTGTACTGCTAGTTTACTTCAAAAGAATGCTGATCGAGGCCTGAGGAAAAGATCGAGCTCTGTATTAAAAAGAGGCAAAAGAATAAAGCACTGCTTTGCTGTTTCTCTGAGATACATCTATGCTGGCTGCCAGATGCGCATTCCTAGTTTGAATTCAAAATTGATCCCTTTAGCCTGTGCAGATAAGAACAAAGTCTTTTGTGTGTTTGTTAAAATTTTTGGTGTTTTTTTATAACAACAACAACAAAGTTTAACTACACTTCAATATTTTTCAAGAGCCAGTAAAAGAGAACCCTGTTCAGAACCTGAAAAGAGGGGAGCTGTTTTTTATTGTACAATAACACTTGCATTTTGTGACTACAGAGAAGAATAAACCTGCCTTCCGATATCTCCTGAGAATAACTGTAAAACAAAAGGTTGGTTCTCAGTCCTACACAGCTGACAAAAGATTTTGTTAGTTCTGGTATTTAGCCTGTTATCTGTACCTTCAAAAAAGCCTATAATTAAGATTATCAGAAGTATCCAGTAGCTTTCGATGTCTTAGTATATGGGTGGTCTATCTAAGCCTTTAAGAAGACTGGAATTTAAAATAGGGCCTCAGCAACTTCTAAACAATTGAGTGGTTTGAATTTGGGAACCCAAAATACCAACAATATTAAATTTTAAAGCCTTGATCTCCTATAGTAAATCCCAGCCATTTATGAAAAGAATCTTTTCATTGCTTTAGGTTGTTAAAAACAAAACAGAAGAAAAGCAAACAAAGAAGTACTTCCTATGGCTGCATGTCAAGCAGGTCTCAAGGTGCAGTCAAGGCCTTTGATTGCGCTGCTGGTTGAGACAGCTAGCACACCTGGCCTGATGCTAACATGTTGTATAGCCCTAAAGATGTTATGTGGTTTCCATGAAATGTAACTACTGACTTCATGTGATACAGCTACCTTTCCTGTTGCCAGATCTCATATGTGAAGTTTCACAGAGACAAGAGCCTAAAGTTCTGGAAATTATTCTTCCTAGGCTGATTGGCAAAAAGATATTTAGGATAATGTGTACACTTTGCCTAGAACAAGTGGAGAGAAGAGCTAATTTCTTCTGTAGATCTCTCTTCTAAACTAACCTGAAAAGTAAAGCTATTGATAGGATCAGAAAGGTCAAAAAGAGAGACAAAAAAAAAAAGTATTACAGCTTTGAAGACCTGAGATATTATGAGCTGTCTTCCCCAATGACACATACACTCCAATCATTTAAATCAAAACTATAGACCTGTAGAAAATAAAAAAGGCAATATGTTCATTTGCTTTAAATGAACCAATATATCTCATTACTCCATTTTTTGTTTGTTTGCTTGCTTCCTGTGAGTTTAGTCACCTGTTCCTTGTACCCTTTAGAGAGCTATAGCTTTTAAGAATAGTAGGTGCTTGGATTTAGGGACTTATTATTCAGAAATCTTGATTACTTTTCCTTCCAATTGTCAGATCCACAAATTACTCTAATCTTTACAATTAGTTCATTTATTTCACTTAGGCATGAGGTACTTAGATGCAAATGTTATGTACCTTCAAAAGGTATGCTTTAGGATCCAACAAAATTTCTTCTGGAAAATATTTTGTAAAACATCCTAGCCAGATACATAAATATGGATTTAGAAATCTAACTTTAGGCAACTTGGCTTGAAAAGAATAGCCTAAAAGTAAAAATATTTACATTTTCTTATCATGTTGTGCTATTGGAATCAGCTATTGGTATTTTTCTGCTCTTAAATATAAGAGCAGATTGCAAGAATTTCTTCCCTAGGAAAAATTGTTCAGATATTCACTCAGACTTTACTGGTTACTATATATTTCAGATGATGGGAAAAAACATTGATTCTTTTAACATAAATTATGGGTCTAAAATATATTAAAGTATGTTATCCTAATAAATGTTGACTTACATGAAAAAAATGAAAGAAAGAGTTTTAGGGCTTTATTTAGATTCTGTCTGTTATTGTAAATGATGCTGCCAATTTATTTATTTTTTTATAACCTCCAGCAATAGCAGATTATTGTGATAAATGATTCATATCAGCGCAATGTACACCTTTTAAAATTTCCATATCTGGCAACTAATAGGCACTTCTTGAAGGCTTCAACAGGCTCCTTAGCTAGATAACGTGGCTGAAAGCTGCTTCATGATTAATTTCATCTAAATGTAGTAATTATCATACTTTGAAGTAATGCCTGCAAAACATGCTTTCACAGAGTTAATGGAAGCAGGGGATTAACCTAGAAACATTTTATTTCAGAGCAGTATATCATCCAAATAGAAATATATTTTCCTCTGAATTTTTCACGACTTCGTACTAGACAACTTGGCAGTCATTTGCATTACCTTATCTCATATCAACTTTTTTCATAGCAATTTAGAGAGCAACAGAAACTGAAGCAACTTTATATCGTTATCACTAATGCAATAGTCTTCATTTTGAAAGCTACTTAGGTTGGCAGTTTCTGTCCTGAAGTATTTCTTATATTAGTGTTTAAGAGAGCCCTTAATTTATCATTCATTTATGTTGTAGACATAAGCATTATCACACTTATATTCTAGCCTCAATGTAGATTATTAAGGAAGCTCATTTCCTTATGAGCATCCAAGAGAACTTCTACAACCACTCCACACTCTCTCCTGTTTCACAGGGCTTTCATGAATTAGCTCTTGGCTGCATGACGATGCTAGTCAAAAAAGTACGCCAGATGCTCAGGGCAGTTATCAAAATGACCCAGATTGCTAACCAAATAAAGTATTGGATGTTAAATAGGACAAACAATTATAATGAAAAGATAGTCCGTCCTGAATATTTCTGCACCTTCCACCTACTTGGTAAAAATTCCACATCTTCCTTCACCCATTGTAAAAATGTTTTGCAGTAGAAGAGTTGTGCTGCCTTAACTAGAGATCAAACAGCTTAGTTAAATCTGAGAGGCTGTCTGATTAGGCTGTGTTTTGATATAGCTGAGTTATTTTAATTTCATTTAAATCAAGCAAGGGCAGATTTTTACCTGTTTTTAAGTGATCTAGACTTAGGACTGAGCATCCCAGGTTATTCCACATTGCCAGAGCCATGCATACACTCTTCATCACAAGGTGAGAGAAGTTTATTAGCTTCAAATTCCCACAGTTTACTGTACTTAAATTAAACAACAGTGTCCATATTCACCCAAACTTTGTTGTGTTTGCACTTTCAATTAAATTAATGCATTACCATGAAGCATGATTCAAGTGATTCACGGTGTTATTTCAGTGCACTTTGCAGCAAATCAGGTTTTTACCTCTAAAGCAAATATTCCTGTTTTCTGTCTACATACACAGTTTCTAACTATGTTTTCATGCAAATATTTCTTTCTTTATGTATTACAGATAAAAAAGAAGCTGCTGTGCCCAAAGAACTTAAAAGTAAGACTCTGTTATGTAGTAGGTTATGATCACTTTTACATGTCATGTTCTTTCAAACAGCATGTTTCAATAACCCAAAATTATAGTTACTGAATTGTTGAAACACAAAGAAGAATGTAGCTATACCATTTATAATTGAAAAATGACATGTTTACACTCCAGCTGCCTTCCACTTTCTAAATTCATTCTTATATTATTTCTAATCCCATATTCTTCTTTGTGACTGGCAGTTCTGCCTCTCCCGCCTTCTGTCACTGTCTTCAAAACCAGAGGTTTCTCAGGAAAGCAAGTGTCAAGTGAAGTCTCAGCCAAGTGTGCTCCCAGTAGCAGCAAGTTTGGTAAAGGGGTTGAAGACAATTCAGGGTCCGCCAGGTTTGCCGGCAGTCACCTGAAAACCACCAGACCTGTGTAAATGGAGCCTGGTCACAAATGCAAAACCACGCGGCTGTGGAATTGTTGCGACTGGGCTGTTCTGCAAAAATAACGGAGCCCTTCTGTCAGAACACCGCTCTGGTAACAAGGGAACCCTACCCCCTTTTTTTTTGAAATAGATTTCTAAGCATGAATGCCTCAACAATGTGAAGAGAGCTACAAGTAGTTTTGGTGGCAAGACTGTTCAGAATCTTTTCTGGAATCTTTTCTGGACTGTTCTGGAAGTGTGATGTATAATGGAAATGAGGAAATATTCTTAGGAAATATTCAAAAGTTCATTCAAATGTATGATTAAAGTATATGCTTCCCAAAAATGTTTAAAACGCTTGCACTTTTGTTTTACTGCTACTACAAGGTTAACTCTATAAATAACTTACAGAAATTTTGGAACAAAAATATCCTTCATTTTTTTTATTCTCCAATTAAAAGTATTCTGGTTGCTCAAAAAATAAAGCATTTCAAATTAAAACAAAAATTATGTGAATCAAAAAAAAACAAGAATCCTTGTGTTTTCAGAGGTGTTAAGAAACTTCTCCCCCCAAAGGTATTGCTGCTCAGCACACTCTATCTGAGGAAGTAGGGATAAATGCAGAAGACTTGCAGTCCTGAAAGTAGCTACCTTACCATTTGCCAGGTATGTGTGTTGGATCTCCTGCTTCTGCAGGAGAATTTTGAAAAAATCCAAAGGATAAAGAGGAAAAAGAGAAAAAAAAAAAAAAAAGTAAAAGAAATAATTCAGTGGCTAATGGTACGAGTTTTCTGATTGCTTTAGACCTTTGGATGGCTCATTTTTTCATGACATTGAGTTGACTGACCTTTCCCTTCTGGGTAAAATCTTTGGCTGATTCTCCACTGAAAAATTTGCCACAGGCAGTATCTTTCATTGGAAATGTTCCTCATGTATCTGTCTTTGAAGATATAACTCTTAGCAATTGGTTTGATTTTTTTTTCTTCTTTTTCTTTTTTAAGAGCCAGCAAAAGCTCCTGCAGCCAAACCACCTGTCACAAAACCAGCAGCACCAGGTAAAGCCAAAATATAATTTTCTTATCATCTTCAGTGTGTTTCTTGTATTATTGAACCAGTTTATTGCATCATAGCACCATCTACTGGATTATAGAAAGCCACTGTTTTGACTTTTTGCCTACTTAAAATAAATTGCATTTTGATAATCCTTAGGCAAACTTTGTGAAAAACAATAGCATTTTGAATAGTCCCTGAGCATTTCTAATAGCTTTTGCCCTCTAAAAACTTCTCTAGCAAATTTCTGACTTTTGTGACAGCAAAAAGGTGGCACATGGGGTCTTGTTGGTTTGATTGGTTGGTTTTTTGAGGGCTGGAGATCAGAAAAATGAATCTAAACTTTAAAAAGAGGTTTCAAAAAAGGCAATATTTACAGATATGAATTTCCAGGTTAGGCTTTTAAGCATGCAAATAAGCACTCAAGAAAGGAATCTAATTTTTCAAAACATTAATCTCAGTACTTTCTACAGAAACAAACAGAGGTCATAGATAATCAGCCTTAGCATTCACTGAAAATACAGGCAGACTTTTTAAAATACAATAGTGGTATTAATTTGTATCTGAATTCAGACTGGGTTGTCAAAAACTGCAACTTTTTTTTTATTAATTTCTGCTCTGGTCTGTTTCACAGACCTCTTCAAAAAAGCCCACTGCATCTGCTTAACTTAATAAAACTCAGTAATTTGAGGGACAATCTAAATACTCTGAATATTTATGTGTTTTCCAGGCTTTAAACTAGCTATAAGAAAGAGGAATTTGTGTGTGGAAGTGGAATAGGTGATAAAATCCATGATATTCCTCTACTTTAAATCAGTGTGGTTTATGCTTCTCCAGGCTGGCTGCAGCTGAGCTGAGCCTCGTGCTGGCGTCACAGGGGCACAGGCCATGGGACCCTTTCTGGGCAGCACAGTCTGGCTGGTCCCAGTCCTCTCTCCCCATTTGCAGCCCATGTCCCCGATTCTCCTTGCCTCTAAATGGTTCAGCTTTGTGTGGCAATGTGGATCTGCTACGTGGATTTTTTTTCTCTTTGCTCTAAGTGTGTTCTCTAGCTATATTTCTCTAATCTGGATCTTTCCAGTGACCTAGCTGAGAGTGTAATCCATCAAAGATTTGAACCATCAACTCAGAAAATAATAATTGCATCAACAGAGAGCAGACTAAGAACTGGTCAAAGACAAATACAAGCTGGGAAGCTTTTAAATTTCCTCCAACGCAAAAGGTTTCACAGCCTGAAGTTAAGGTTGCTATAGGTTAGTGTAGAGCTTCTCAAGCAGCTGCTAATCATGTGAAGAAGGCTTTAGAAGTCCCATTTCCCCACATCTCCCAGTCCCTGTCTTCTGTGGTTGTGCCTCAGTTTGACACCATATTCAGTTCTGCTAGCACAGCTGGGAAGATACTGTAAACCAGATCATTGCCATGGCTTAGGATGAAAAACTACCACAAAAGTATTTGTGTGTGACAGGTTGTTGAGTCTGGATCATTTTAGTGAGTCTGGCTCCACAAACATTTATATCTGTGTAACAGATAATTTTTGTAAGTAGGTTTTATTGCCAAAAAGTGTTGTATAGCTAGACCCTTAAACATCTCCACACTGCACTGCAGAAATCATTATGTTAGAACCATATGTTTATAATTAATTCATCCACCTGCTTCCATCCAATATTTGTGTTCATTTTTGAAAAATATTCCAATGAGTCTGCTTATTGGCAGGAATGGTGGTGACAGTAATCCGCTTAAGATATTGAAAGGGGAAAAACTGGCATGGCTTATTGTGGAAAAATAAAATGGGTTCATCTGTTCTGACATGTTTCTAAATATCTAGTTTTCCTTATAGATGATAAAGAGCAATAGCTTTTTGACTTCTATGTTTTTACTTTCCCTCCCTAAATGGCACTGTTCTCTGAAAACTAATTTACACCCAGAATAACTCACCATAGCAAAATATTAAATATGCTTGTTTGGCAACATCATAACCAGACTGCTGCCTATTAGTACAGTAAATTAAGTCCATTATCCAATTTCATATTTCATTTTCTTTCACATCTCTTATTACATTGCAACCTGTACCCCAGAATGCTTAAAGCTGAAGGTTTGTTGCTATTAGCATGCTGAACAGACTGAGAGCACAGCTGGTCATCTTCCAGTGCTTCTACATCACATATGTTCTTGGTCTCAGTGTCACTGGTGAAGAAATCTTTGTCTAATACTTTGTGCACTATTTTTATCTCTATATATATTTAAGTGGCAAGAGCAAAGGAAATTAATGTGCAGCTCTGAAGTCTGTGAGAACTGAATCTGGAAACTGATGGCTCTTCTAAGGAATCACTCGCAATGAATCTCTGTTCCCTGATTTTCAATGTGTATATTTTCAAATTTGTGTACTGGATCCTCTAACTTACAAAATTGCCATTCTGGCATCCAACTGAAGATGGGCTGGAGAGCATAGCACTTGGCTTTTAAGAAAAGCAGAATCATTTTTAGTGTTGTTCAGAAGGGAGAAACAGGTGTTGAAGATGCTGAGGCATCAATTCCATGATGCTAAGTCTTCTCCTATTACATTGTTTTATGACATGCCTCTCCAAATCCTCCTGCTCATTTCTCTTCTTACATCATGATAGACAGCTTCCTTAGCAATGCCATCATGGCACGGAAAATCTGCCTGCCTCTTTATCCATCTGTCTGTCTATCTACCAGCACAGGCATAAACACACTGGTAAAATCGCAGTGTTGTCAAAGTTAGTTCAAAGCTAAATAATTTCTTTAACACTTTCATTTGTGATGATGCAAATAAATGTATTGGTAAAACTGAAGAGTCAGCAAATAGCAGCAAGTAAGAGCAAGAGCTCTTCAACAGGGAGAGAGAATGGCACATCCTAGGCCAGAGTATTGCAGCCAAAGACTTTGTCCCTCAAAGCCCTAGTCTCACTCTAAAGGTTAATAAAATTCTGAAAGTGGTTCCCTTAATCTTTTTCTTGTTTGCATTTACATCTCACTGGAGGACTGACATCCTCTTTCATTGATGAAAAGACCTAGGTTTCCCTCACACCATTTTATAGGCAGTGCAACTGTATAGGCTGTAGCTAGATTGTGCTTTGGGGAGCAGACGCTCTGGGGTTTCTCAGTGCCAAGGGGTATGTGCTGAGCTGGGGAACTGAGGCCCCCAGCTTGGTGTTGCAGCAGCAAGGGAATCATCTACGCTCACTCCTGTCCTGCTTGAGCCTCGCTTGGAAAAATGCCCAGAGCCCACTGCATAGCTAACCCTGCAGTTATTACATTTTAGTAATGGTTCCTAGCCAGTGCTAATTGCAGAAATGTACTCAAAACTTGTTGGGAAAGTGTTAGCTGGTAGAGAATACAGCAGTATTAATAATTTTTGCAACTATACTAAGAACAAAGGTGATTGAGCTCCACTGCACCATGTTCCCTGGCATTCATAGAGAAGCTTAGACACAGGCTCCTGCAAAACACTGCCGTTTTTCCATAGCTAGGATCAAGTCTGGGAACAATTTGTCTGTGAGTTCCCTTCATGGAAGAACCTAACGTTATACAATATATTTGCACCTTCTTTCAGCACTAATGAAAGTGCTTTTCCCTGATGATTAGCCTGAATTAAAAATCAGACCCAAGTCTTTTTAGCGCTGTAAAAATTACATCTTAATCGCAGCTCAGAATTTCCCTGGAATGGTCTTGCATTTTTTAATTTAATTTTACAGCATGTTTAACAGGTTCTGTATTTCTTAATTACTGATTTTTAATGTCTATTTTTTCACATCTTCCTGTCTACAAAAAATAAAAATAAAAATCTTATTATTCCCTTTAGGTTCCTATTATAAAGTCTTTGTGAGCACTAATTTCCTCTGAATATTAGAGACATTTACTTTAGACCCAAAATGATTAAAATAAGTATGACAGAGGAAGAGCCAATTTTAAATTCTCAAAATTGCATCCGGTCTCTCAAATTGACACTGTCAATTGTGCTAGAGTTAATATTCTTCTATATGTCTCCAACTTCCAGTATGGGAAAGAAGTAGAAAGAAAGAACAACATTTTGTAGAAAATTAGTTCTTAAAGTAGGTACAGATTACCAGGAACAAGTTATTCTGAAAATTCTGACCAGAGATCAGTTTAAGAAGTTCCAAATGTTCTACATAATGCAGGAAAAACTGTCCACTGTAGACACACAGAAAAAGAAGGATATTGGCTTAGTGTGATATACATTTAGTTTCTTTACAGTAAAAAAGAAATTAGGAGCTCTTTTCTATCCTGTTAATAGCATCAACCAGAAGTGAAGAAAAAAGTCTCCATTTGGAACACTATCTTACTATATAAAATAAGCATTTTCAATGTGTTCAAGAAGATATCGACTTTTTGCAAGAATTTTTAGGATTTACTTGCCTGAATACCTGTGCACCCTCACAGTGACTGTTGTTAGACATTCTATTGGGAATAGTATTTTATTTAACAAGTGAATTCATAGGTCTCAGGCCACCCACAGCAAATATAATAACAGCAGGGAAGGGTGGACATTTTATGCTTGCCATACTTTAAAACAGTGCTATTCTTTGAATAAAGGGAAGAAATAACACAAATAGGAAAAGGTGGTAGGGCAACAGATAAGATTTCGAATGGAGGAAAAGTTCCACTGAAGTGTTTAACTCTGTGATTATCTTTTAATGATTGTCTGTAGGAAAAAAAATAGATTCAAAGAATTAAGTTTGAAGGTTACTAAAATCTTTTGAATAGCGCAAAAGGTAAGATTCAGCATATTTATTGAAAAGTTTACAGTCATATTGGAATGGCCAGTGTTTGTCCCAATCCGTGTGTGCCACGTGCCCAGAAGTTTCCCTTTTTTGAGCAGCCGAGCTTCTGCCTCTGGTTAGCATCCCTAAAGTACAGCTGTTTCCTAGCAATTCATTTTCATTGCTAGGATCCCATGTTCAATTTTCCTGTCCTTGATGCTAACCCTTGCAGACTTTCTCATAATGTAAGTACAGCCATCCTCAGAATTTATGTTTGAGGTTTGCAGTTTAACTCTTCAGGGACAAATGATGAAGGTAGCATATTACGTGCATATGGATCGGTTTTGCATTTGAATCCTGAACAAAATAAATATTCACTCAGGTAGCACAGGGAATATGCAGTGGTAAACAAAATAATAAAACCTTATTTGTATTTATGCTGCTACTCGGGGTCTTTGGGCTTAGTTTCAGGATCATTCTGTAGTCCTTTGGAATCACAGAGGCTTACTTTCTGGTCCTGGTTAGCATACTTATTCCCTATCAGTCTTCTTCCTCATTCCCACCTTAAATCTTTGGGTATTTAAATACTCTATCTTGCTCAGTTTCTGGTTTTAAAGGTTTGACCGTCTTTGCACAGGAGATAATCTGATTTTCAGGCTCCATCAGCCTGCAAAAGACAGGAGAAGCTGGGTCCACACTCCACAGCTGCTTGTCCCAATGAGTTCCTATTTGTCAAGTCTGGTAGCTGATTCTGCTCCTGTTCTGCCAGGTGTGCATTTTAGCTGTGTTTACAGCAGCTAGCCAATGGTAGTCCATTGCTCAACTTTCCCTTAATATCTGCAGGAATCTATCAGTTGCAGGACACAAGTCATTCCAACCTTCTAACATTTTTACCACTATTTTAGAGCTGAGGAAGTACTGTAGAGGAAAAAGTCTTAAAGTGCCTTCTAGATTATATCAACTAGATCATTATTTAACTAAATAAATTCCCATTCCCTAATGGGCTAATGTCAAAATGCATACCCTCAAAGGAAAAGAATTTTACAATATTCGAGGTTTTTCTTTACAAGAATCTATACAATAGAAGATAGAATAGAAGATTCTTTACACATAGCATTTATTTAAATGGAGCATGAAATAGCTTATCTAATGCTAAGTTTTCTACTCTGAAATTTGTTTTATTCTCCATTCTTTAAGAACTTCTCAGATAAATGACCTACAATTCAGAATATTTTTTTTCTGTTTTTGCTGGGATCTTGAATTACCCGCTCCCTTAGCCTGGCACACTATGACTGCGTTTATGCCTTCCTTACATAAGATGGACAATTTCAGTGTCATATAGTATTAAAATAATTTCCTATACTTCCTTTCACACAATAGTTGACTGAAGACAGCTGTACTAAAAGTGTAGCCTTGTTTTTTTCAATTATTATCAGATATTTTTAAATGTCATGGTCTAGTCTGCTCAATACAACAGAGCAATACTATTGCATTGCTAACAGTGAAATGATGTTACTTCAAGAGCAAGGCAGGGGGAGCAAGTTAACTACAAAAAAAAAATTGACTTCATTCCTTAATGCGTGAAAGTAACAATGAAGAAAGTAAAACAGTATCAAATTTAAATGCTTTTAAATAGAAATTAGAATTAAAAAGATTTTTAAAGTGTCAACTCTTTAAGACATTTTATGGGGGGCTGTTCTACAGTTGGCAATCTTTAATAGCCCTAAAATTGTTTCCTGGTTAAGGGCACTTTTGGCAAGTTTGGTCCTAATTTCAGCAGAGCACTTATGTGTTTAAATCTGCCTTGAGTCAGCAAAGCATTTAAGCACATGCTTAAGATCTTCCTAATCCAGAATACAGTTGTAGGTGACATACAGTTTGTAGGTGATTAACTGCCTAGGCATCCATATTTTAGAAGTGATATCATGTTTGTTGTGCTAAAAAGACTATAAATGAGCCTCAGCTTGCTCACTGGAGCCATTCTGAAAAAGGCACTTGAAAAGGTAGGAGTGGATTAACACATGGTAGATGTTGAGTAAAGTTTTCTATAGCACATACGATAATACTGCATCTTGAATTTATCACGTGCTTGAACATATCAGTGATGTATTTTTGGATGTAGAGCAAGCGGTAAAATCATATACTTCAGTGTTTCTGGAAAGTGAATTTTCTCAAAACATCAGATTGGAGACTACTTTGGCAGGACTGTTTTTTAAGATTTGAATATTTCTGTGTTAAAAAGTTTCGGTCAAGTATTACAACTACAAAACAACCTATTGACAATCCACAGCACCACTTCATTCTGTAGAATGCCTCAAAGGTGGTGCTGCCTTTTATGTTGTATAATGGCTCCTTACCACCAAGGTAGCCACTCTCAAGTTTGGAGATCTGCTTCTTTCAGAAACATTTCTTTTCATTTCTTGCATGCACTAGATTGCTCACAACATTTTGTTACCTGTCAGAGCAGCCCATTTCTCCTGATGCCTTTGGTTGATGTCCTCCTCTATGACACTGCCACTGCAGACACCTTCTAAAGGAGCTGTGTGTCCCGGTTAGGAAGCCAAAGAAACCTTTCAAAGTATTTAACTATATGCATTTCCTTTAACTCTAGTGCTCTGAAAGCAAAGATACAAAAATTTAGCAAAAATTTGCTCACTGCCTCATTCTATGGTACTGCTTTGACCAAATGCGTCACAAGTCCGCTGTGCTAAGTCAAAATCTATTATTCAGCCTCATGTTGTAAATTGCTTGACTTGAAATCTGTTTATTCCTGTAGGATCTGTCTTCAATTTTGAGCACAGAACTTTCTGCTGGAGATTCAATAATATAAGCTGGAAGCATCTGTGTTTATTCTAGGTCCCTGCCCTTCCCTGCCCTGCCCTCCTATTCCTTTTCCCTTTTCTTTTTCTTTCAGACTGTTTTTCGCAAGTATTTCCCAGCATAGCAGGAGATTTCTGATACAAAAATATTGACATAACTGTCTTCTTAGTCTGCCTGCTCCTTTTCTTCATGAAAACCTCTCAGACTAAGCTTACTTTCCCATCCCTTCAAGTGCTCATTTATAAAAGAGCAGGTATATATTCGGTATGATCTCACCAAGTTAGAAACTTCCTTAGCCAGTTCTTATTACATAAAGAAATATACTCGGCCAGCCATCAAACTTTTTATAAATTGAGTTGTATGGTGGTGATGGATGTGGCAGTGAGTTTCCTGACATAAATCCTGTCAATAAGACAACAGCAGGCACATAAAACCTGCTGAGTACTTCTCAGGTGCCAGAGAACTAGGAAAATCTAGTTGGATGCCATACTCCTTTGGATTATCTCAGGTGTAATAGCATGGCTGAGCTCACACTGCAACCTTCCCCTTCAACAGGAGAGACTAAAGGGATCTTTTCTGTGTCTGGATGCTTATGTTCATAATACTTATAATGAAAGAATATCTTGGAGAGCTTTATGATTCTTTCTTATTTGTTTTTAATTAACCAATACATTATGAAGGTCTTAGAGGGAAAACAACAGGCACATAGCCTATAAAACCAAGATTACAGGGCTGTAAGACCAGCCTAACTTTCCCCTCTCTAAGGATTTCAGTATTCAAGACACTTCACAGAATTTGATAATATCAGGCTTTAGTGAATATAAAATTAGATTCATTGAAATACTTGCAGCAGAAATTAACAGTACAGAATTTTGTGCAGCTACATGGTACAAGTAAGTGGCCTTGGTTATCAGATGTGATGTTTACAAAAGAAAGGCAAATCCAATTGATACATTATTTATTTTATTTTTGACACAATCTGTGATTCCATATATAATTTTTTTCTGAACACTTCCTAGGCATAAATGCTTTATCTGATATACTTTATTTGTTTATGTAGTTTTATACAAACCAGAATGAAATATCAATTGATTTGTTCTGGCAGATAGCAGAAGGTCATGGCTTATGAATATCCTTCTTGATAGTAAATATGCCAGCATAGATGCTCTTCTGCACTGTTTTCACATTAAAAAATAGTCTGACTTTGGTAAGCGCTGAAGAGGCAAGTGTTTTTAGGGGTATTTAGAAGTGTGTCACTAGTAATGAAACCAAAAATATATCTAAGTATTTTTATGGACATGTAACATATCTGTCAAATCTCATAAGATGGAAAAGTCATAAAAGAGAAAAGTATCAGAGCTTATAAACATAATAAAATTTCAAATTAAAACAAATCTCAATTCTGTGCATTGTAGAAAATCAATATATTGCCATCAGAAGCTTATTTCCCAGATAAACATATGTGGTATACTCTCAAGCATACAAAAAATATAAATAAATAAAATCCTCTTTAAAGACCAATGTCATGACAAATATGTAATTTTCCTAATTTGATTATTGTGTCTACACACAATTATCATTTGGCAATATCTGATAATATCCCTTGTTATGTCCAATTTACTTTTTATTTCTGAAAAAAATATTCAAACAAAAAGAATCCAAAAAAAGGGAAAATTTTAGATCTGAATCTGCCCCAAATTTGTGGCAGATGCAATATAAGGTTTCAGTTCATTCCACTAAAATATTATAAAAAGAACCACCCAGAATTTCATAGTCATGTCCAGTTCTTCCCAGAAAACTGTGATGTCAAAATCTATTAGTTACTGAATTATGTTTCTCAAAACCCTTATAAAAAGTACTCTCTAAAACATTCTTAATGTTACACTTTTGGAAACAGGGAACTAAAGCTAGCTATACCAAAAATTTCAGAATTTTTGAGGACTGATGTTAATGTCATACAGTTCCCAGATCTCATGAGAGCAGACAGATCTTGGAATGAGAGGGAAAAATAATTTCCTCAGAATCACTAAATTCATAATTACATTTTCTTCAGTTTCCAGGAAGCAGTCATGAGCAAAACCAAAACAGAAAACCCCACAAAACCAATCAAAACTCTCATTTCACAGAATGAGTCCTAAAATATCTGTATGAAATTGGATACTCTGAAGAGCACTTGGGCTACACAAAACCAAAGCTGCAGCTGTGGTTGCGATTAGACTCACTGAGTCAATCAAGCTGTTCTGTACTCTTCAGTCTTCTGTCTGCTAAGCTTCCGTTTTGACTAAAAAGCACTAAAGGTACATATATATTTAGTTAAATATGTAACTAGTATTACATATACCTATATATGTAATATTACATAATAAATTCATAAAAATGTGCTTTGTATAACCATATAGAGCAGAATTTTAGTCAGCTATTTTCATTTCTTTGAAATATAGATTTTGGCTGAAAGAAACTTCTTATGAATTTGTGATGATATTCCATCGGTATTTTGGTGAAAAAATAAAACTGGACGCTAAGTTTTGTTTTGCTGGACTTACTCAAAAACCACCACCACAGCAAAAATACTATTTTAGAATTTTGCTTAACTCACTATTCAGATAGATTAAGTCAGAAAATAAAATAGAATATTTTATTTCAGATAGAATTGCATGTGTTCCTTGTTCTAAACATACTAGGAATAAGAGTGTGTGGAATGACAATATTAATTATGATTTAATATTGAATATTAATGTTATCCACATTAATATGTTTAATGATCAACTGGTGAAATCAATATCATCAAATTATTTCATTTTCTTTTGATCAATCTGGTTTCAGTTAGATTATTCAACTCAAGGAAAACTCAATCATAGCTGCTCTATACCATCCTGTATCATAGCCTATTTGCTATCTAGATTATGTTAGTGAAGATGTGTAGAATATACCAGGGCAAGTGATTCGATTCCATGGAATTGAATGGCCATTTGGTTTGCTAATGCTGAATGTGGACTTGGAGCTTAGAGTGCAGTGCTGGTTATATCTGAGTGACTTTCTGTCATGGTTGTTTTAGTGGTACTGCAACATCAAAAATCACTTAGAATATGGAACTCTGTATCATGATTCCAGTGTGGAAACTGTTAAAATGTTAGTATTCCTCAGCTGTATTCCTACGAAGTTAATGAAAATCTCTCCTATATTAAGCATGGAGAATCTGTAATTATTAGATAGCAGTAACTGACAAGCATGGACAGATGTGCATTTTTAATAGAAACTGCCATTATCTCATGATTGGTCAGCTCAAACACTCATTAATTTAGGAAATGCTTCAGTGTAGATCCCAACCTCCTCACCAGCTCACCAGAACTTTTATATATGCGTTTTGAAAGCCTTGTTTCATTTGCTGACAGCAAAAGCTTCTCTCTTTTTCTTTTTTTGTTGTTATAAATGCTAACCACAGTTGTTGGAGCATGTTCCCAAGAGATAGATTCAGTATGCTCTCTTTCCTTTGAGTGCCCACCTACCTCTGAAGGGATTTAGAAGCAATTTATGTGAGGAAGGGAAAAGCTGTTACAGAAACTACTGTTAAAAATTTGTAAGATCCAGTCATGGTTCTGGTTATTCTCCAAACCCTCTGAGGAAAAAACAACAAAAACAATAACAACAAAAAGAGAAGAAAGAAGACATCTGGTGTACTATGGATGACCTGAGTCCCATATGGCTGTTCACAGGCCAGCAGTGAGACCACCCTAAAGAAAATGGCAAATTTGTTGCTAGAGTTTCCTTCTAACATCTGCTTATATGAGGTAAATTGCCCTTCAGCATCCAATTTTAGCATTTAATCCTCTTGCCCAGAGGACCACGGGTAACTACAAGGGCTTGTTGGCATACAGGAAAGTGTTGGAGGACATGCCTGAACTGGGAGCCTAAAGTCAATGTCCACATCCAACCACCACTAGTAACATGACAATCATTGTCCAGGATAGCAAAATAAGCTATCCAGGACAATGAAAGCAAAGTAAGCTAAGCATTTCAAGAAGAGAAATGTGAACTTTTTTTTTCTCTTTCTTTCTTTTTCAGAACCACACAAGAAAGAAAAACCAATGGAACCTGGTGAATATTGTCCTTTTTTCCCAACCCTTCAACTGTCCTATTAAACTGTCCTGTTAAATGTTGAAATTAACTCATGCCATATGAAAATATTTGCTTTTTTCTTTGTTTGTTTTTATAGCCAAGACAGCAAAGAAAGAAGTAAAAGTACCTGGTAAGATCTATGAAAAACAGTGAGGTTTACAATTTCATTTATTTGATTTGATTTTAATTTAAGACAGGATTAAGTAAAGGGACAAGAAAAGGAAAGCCAGAGATTTGTGAAAGGTATTTGCAAGTTTAATCAAACTTACCTGAGCAATTAATGGCTGTGGAGCAGCTATGTGCCCATGTGGCCTTCTCCTGGAATGGAAATATAATCAGCTAAAAATAAGAAGTACATCATCCATGAGATTTATTATTTCAGCTTTTGAAAATTTTATGTTTTCAAAAGGAGTCTGTTCAAAGGTTACAGTAAGTTGATAGAGAAAAATACAAAATAGGAAATTCATAGCTTGTGAGGGAGTCTTTTGTTTTGTTTTGTTTCTATTTGCAGCACCTGTACCATGTGTTTCTGCTGTAGCTTAGTTCTGACTGGAATCTACTTCTCCAAATCATCCAAGTCTGAGGGAACATAAAGATTTTAATTTTTTTTTTTACAGTCAAGCTTGATGACTCATTCTTTTCAGTTGACTCTTCTCCCTAGAAAAATTCTGAGAAAAAAAGTCTATTGTAGACAGTCAATCTGTAGAAAAATGAATGTCTCATATGGCATAAAACCCTGCCATGGGCCTTCAGAAAGAAGGTGTGAATAATGTAGAAAATAAAATGTAAAAGAATTAGATAACCCAGATTTAGCTAAAAGAATAATAAACAAGTTAAAATAAAAAACAATAAAAACAATATAAAATAAATAATAAAACAAATAAAATAATAATAAATATATAAAATAATAATAAATAAATAAACAAATAAATAATAAATAAATAAATAATAAATAAATAATAAATAATAAAAACAATTAAAACAATATTTTCAAGCAGTAGTATTGAGAATCTTCTACAATATTTGAATAGTTTTTCAACATATTTGAAAAAGATGTTTTTAATTGGTAAATTACTACTAAAAGAGATTTCTTTTGCATTTCCTTCAACTGAGTCTAATATAAGCCCATTCTGAAATCTGTTTTTCACTCCTCCTGTCATTCTCATTACATGAAAATAGTGGAGTCATTGAAGTTCCATATATACCCTACCTGTTACCCTTGTTTTTCACATCTTTTGAGCTGCAGGTTAATTAGTCATCTGCCATGAGACTGTCCAAATAAGCAACATATGTCTGACTGCTTTCCTTTGAATAAAAACTGGAAGAACGAGTTACTAGCCTAATTTGTGTAGATCCCTAGCAAATTGATGAATAGAAGTGCTGACAGGACCAATCTTGGTTTCTTTATGCATTTGCAAAATTTATTTCCTGGACTCTTATTTTACAGCAGCCGCGGAAACTCAGAAGTCAAAAGGTGGGTATCTTTACTTGCTTTTTAAATTGAAATGGAGGAATGCTGATATTGATTCTTATAAATGCAAAAGCAATTTGTGACAAAAATTCTGATAGGTATGACTTAAAAGAAAGTAGACCTTTTAAATAACAAAGGCTCTTCTTTATAGTACCTCAAAGACCCTCTAAAGAGCAGATGTCATTTCCCCGGGGCATCCAAGAAATAACATACTGCAATTCCCCAGCATCATTGAATTTATTTTCTAACCTTAAATCATGAGGCTTTCATGAAAGGCAGAAAGGAGAAGCAATCAATCTTTTATAAGAATATGACCCAAAGACCAATAACCCTGTCTAGCTGGAGTAAAACCACCATGACTGAACACCTATATTTTTTTTTCCTGACTGTGGGAGTTTTACAGGGAGGCTTACATGAAGTAGCTTTAACCTCCATTTCATAGGTAAACTGATGGGGGAAGCTAAAAGATATGGGAGCACCAGAGATTTCTCCACAGTTTCCCCCCTGCTTGAATACACAGTACTCTGGGCGTGGTGAGAAGCCCCAAGGACTTAGCTTCAATCTAAGCAAATATTTAACTCACATCGGTGTCTGACTTTCGCATATACACTGTAAGAGATTGGCTTCACGCACCTTGGCAGCTGTATCTTAGATACAGGTGGAAAATGGGATTTCATATTGCAAATTGCAAAAGCACTTCACCCTGGATCCATTTCATTCACGCTGAAGATCACCTTGCTTTGCAAATAGTCTCACTGAAACAAATGAGCCTGCTTGTATCAAATGCTTAGACTTGTGAATGATGGTTTTCAAAGCTGTCTGCAACATGTCAAAGACACAGAAATGAGAATTTTCAGTTTTTAATACTATACTATCACTCCACCATCTTTTAGTTTCTACTTCACCTCTGAAACCCTATTCACATTAGCTAGTAATTGACACAATATTTTGACTAAAGAAGCAGTACAGTGATATTATGCAGCATGAGGAAGGGTTGCAGAATCACTCCCTTGATGACTGGAGTAAGAAAACGAAAGCTAGTGTAGTATTATGTTTATTGGATGTTTTTCATTTCTCTGCTTCATGCACTAAATTCATAATGCTATAATTGCTTTGTAGTTAATGACATTAGGCAAAGCAGAAACCAGACTGATTAAGATATTTGTTCTCTTTATATTCCTGCCAAAAAAAAACAAAGAAAACAAGAGAAAAATGTATGTTGAATTAAGCTTTTGCATTTTTAGCAAATTCTAGATAGAAAAAGCTACAAATAAGTGTAGTTTGCAACTACGGGTGAGTGAATAAAGTTTTTTTTCATACTTGAAGCTGATGAGCAAATCTTTCTGATATATAATAATTTCTTCTGTAATGCTGCTCTATGTATTTGATGTCTACAGCCCAACATCTCTGAACCCATTCCCACCATGTCTATTACCCACTATGATCTGAGCAAAAGTGAAATATTGCTCCCTCCAGGATTAAGTCACCTCCTTAAGACATGGCCACTTCTGAGAAGTGATGTCATATACATTATAGAAATATTATCTCCACTGGTTATATTCTCCCTATTTCTTTAGTTTCTTTCTTAACATTATTTGACAAGTTCTGCCTAAAAGTAGCAAAAGTAACAGGGTTTTTGAATAAATAGAGCCTTTACATCTTTGCTTTGTTGTTGCGAATGGCCCCAAAATCTGCTGAATATTATTTCATATTTTGATAAGAAGTTAACATTTCTACATACAATTTGTCTGTATTGTGATGCCAGCAAATTGCAGGATTAAAATAAATAAATAAAAATACCTTATGAATCACTGAAGTAAGGGGCAATTGGCAAAAATTTGTTTTTTTCATAGTAGAAAATAATATATTAGTGCTGTCATTAAAAGGAAGGTCTATGACCTCGGGGTTTATATGTGGTGAATGTGAGGTGTTACTTGTCTCCAGTCAGCTTACTTTCAGTTTTCCTTCACACTGAGCTCACATCTCAAAATAGCTTTAAAAACAGTGACATTTTAGAATACATATTTCTGGTAGGGATGCTAGTTATGCAAGCTGCCTCTTTCGGGATAAATATTTTTTGACAAAGTTGATTATAGACTACAACTATTAAAAATGCAGAAATACTTGACTGATGAAAATTACTCTCCTGGCTACTTTTGGCGCAAAACAACATCTGCTAAGCTCTTTCTCATTTGTTTTCCAAAGAGTTTATGATAGAAACAGAAGAATAATTATTTCAGAAAGCACGCATTTTATTTGCATTATGCCAGTTACCAGTAATTTTGCAGAAGACTAAAATATGTAAAGGCAGCCCAAACTCCATTTACTTCATTTACTTATTTTTTAACTGTAATTTACTGGAAATGGACATCTCAGTACGTTATTTTTTCCTCCAGATTCAGATAGGATTTTGTGTTTTCTTTTGTTTTATTTTGTTGGTTTATTTATTTGTTTTTCATCCCTGAACCTTTTCTCCTGTGGGGGGAAATACTGCATCCTGGTTACTTAAGCCATGCATATAAAGAATTAGGAATTTTACTTCACTTCACTTTTCTTTGGCTTTCTATATTCACAATGATACCAATACAAAGTTAGATGCTAGAATAGAAATGTAGTACTTATATACCTTCTTCTGTGAATCCAGTTGGTCATCCTCTCAGTTTCAGACTTGGCCTTCATCAAAACAAAGTATCTGAGGTAAACTGAAGTGCAGAAGTTCAGTACTTTACCATCTTCATTGAACTTGCCCACAGGCACAGTCACACCTTGTGGTATCCCCAGATAAACAAAAGTAAGTTGTAGCAAGGGGTTGACACGTGAGTTTGTACCTCCTACTCAACCCTAACCAGTTCATTGGCTCCCAAAGCAAGGATTTTAATTTACTGCCACTGTGGTGTGCTGTGTTCCACACAACAGGCATAGTCTTGAAAATGCATCCTTCGTTGATAAGCTAAAATAACAAGCTGAGCAGATTTTGTGTGCTGATAGCTCTATAATTGCAAAGATATTTCTTTAATCAAGATATCAGTCAGTTGAACTGATTTTCAGTGTCCAGTTACCTCTTGCCACTT
>JAWLRI010000240.1:2996843-3074871 GCA_034781795.1 Crypturellus tataupa
AATTGCAAAGATATTTCTTTAATCAAGATATCAGTCAGTTGAACTGATTTTCAGTGTCCAGTTACCTCTTGCCACTTTTGCCGGTTGCTTACGTTTTGCACTTCTTTTAAATTAGGCAGTGCCAGTGAAGCATATTTTCTTAATGCTATATTTTTTATGTCTCACACACTGCAAAGGAATACTTTTTAAATTAAAAGAAACTATTTTCATTTGGTATAATGATTATAAAATTTTGATTTTGCAGAAGTAAAGCATTGGCAGTACCATTTACAGCCAAACAGCTAAACAACTATATTTTCAAGATAGTTGTACCTGAAAATTTTAATTAGATGAGAAAAGATATATATTGTTCTAAATGCATTCAGTGATCCACATTCTCACACCTACTATGTAAATTTTCAGAAGTTAGAAAAAGTATCCCTATTTGTGAAAGTTCTCTAAAACAGTAATATCTGAAAGGGTTCCCTTCCTGCACATCCTCTTTTTAGGTCATATAATCCCTAGTTTGGAGCTATAGAATCATAGAATCCTTAAGGTTGGAAGAGACCTTTAGAGGTCATCTAGTCCAACCACCCTGCAAACGCAGGGTCACCTACAACATGTGGCACAGGATTGCCTCCAAGCGAGTTTTGAAGATCTCCAGAGAAGAAGACTCCACAACTGCTCTTGACAACCTCTCTTGTCTCTCAAGCTGTACAAATCAATTTAGGAAGTGGGTAAAGTAAAGCTTATTTGGATATGTTGAGACATCCTGACTCGAGCTGTTACATCTGCTTCTCTCCATCTTCTCTGATCTGAATTGCCCTTCTCTCTTGTATGCAAAAGTCACAGTCACAGGGGCTAAAGTGGGTGTCTGTAGTATATAGACTGACTGTGGTCTGTCATGTCCAGTGAGACTAAATAGATGCTTAAGGTTAAGAATACACTGAAGTATTTTGCTTGCCAGGGATGCAGAGTGAAGCTTTCTGCTGGTACAACCAGAAATCCCCACTCATGTGGGGAACTCTCATGTTATGATGGTGCAAAATGGAGCGCTGCTTGCCTGGTTGCACAAGTGAATCGCAACTTCACTTAATTTGCTTTTGAGATCAAGAAAAAAACTGTTACTCAATTATTGAAATAAAAAAGGTTCCATATTTGCTTAACTTCCTTCCTAATATGTCAACAATATTTATTATGTGGTTATATATCAGAAAACAAAAACAAAACACTATCTCATGGTTGCAAGTCTTTGAAATCATTTGCTTCAAAGAAATCTCTAAGCATTTAATTATTTTAAAAAGGCTTTGTCTTTTGAAGCAACAATTCTAACTAGAAATCTTTCTTAAACCCTATCTTTATTTTGCAGCAGTACCTGAAAAAAAGAAAGAAAAAACAATGAAGGCAGCAGAGCAAGGTAAAAACAAGAGAACAAAGCATGTTGGTACCATTTCTCTTAAAAAGACAAAGACACAGAGATTCAGAAAACCTCAGATGCAGACAGCTGGATAACAACAGCCTTTAAATCCATTGCTCTGCTAGTATCTGACAGAGCTCTGTGCTCTCTGCGCAACAGAGAATTCCCTTCCAGAGCCTGTTTTTATTGCACTTCCACAAAATTACAACTACCACAAAAAGCTTAAGTGAATAAATCACTCACTCCAAGTTCCTGTTCTGAGGCGTTCATGTTCCACAATTCCTATGGGAATTTTCCTGTTCCTGTAACCTGGGCAGTGTCCCACCTTTTAGGTCTCTGAGACTGAGTCACAGCTGTCCTGGATTCAGCAGAGCAGCCTTTCTGACCCCAGATAAAACCTCAGCCCCATACAGCTCCACTGCAGTTTGCAGAAGCTTATAGGGCTAATGGAATTTGTAGATGTTTGTAAAGTGGATTTGATATAGATGAGGCCTGACTGGGCAAGTTTGGGTGTGGAAAAAGCAGAAGGAGGAGGCACGTAGGAACGGCACATGTTGATGGCACAGAGATCAGCAGGTCATAGCCTCTGCATAGAGCTACACTGGCCATAGCAGCAGGAAAACTAAGGCCACTCTCCAACAACAGGCAATCTACACTGCTTGTATAAAGGGTTAGTTAAAATTCTAGCTCTTAAGAGATGATGGTGATAAGATGGAGAGAAAAGTTTGAAGTCTTAAGTCATGTGAATAAAGAAATGCAGGAAGTGAAAAAAGCCCAGAGGCCAGAAAGGTTGAAAAGCAAAAAGATCACTCTCAGCTCCTAAAGTGTCAAGAAGTCACAGAGCCCACCAACATAAGGCTGCAAAACCAAGAAATACCTAGGACCTAAGCTGGGGACTTGACAGCCATCACTGCTCGTTCTCTGTGATTTTGGTCACTTGAGCTAATATCCTTTTCCTTTCCCTTGCTTCTCGCCTTCAGCTTTACTCAGCAGTACTCACGCCAGTCAGAGTACCCTGCAGCAGCTGTCAGCTGTTTGATAGTTATCACATGTTACCATCAGGAAGGCCTTGCCCTAGATTTTCAGGCTTTGTCAGTCTCGATGTCTCCATCTTCTGCCTCCCATCACCATATGAGAGCTCTCCAGCCACCTGCCCTGTCTCATCTCTCTTTGGTCATGTACAACAAAGATCCAGTGTTTGCTGGAAGTTTTATCTGCTTTACAAAGTGCCAGTTTTAGATAGAGGTTTATGTGCAAAATATTTCACCTGTGCTATAAAGAGCACAGGTTGTGTAGAATAAAGCATGTAATTACCAATGAGCAGAGTTTTTTAAGCCATTGATTTAAATTCCACCCCACTGGAACTGGAGCAGGGCCAAAGTATTTTCAAGGGAAGCAGCAGCAGGTCTGTCTCCCCATGCCAGCAGCCATTTAGTTTCTGCATGTCCAAAGAACAACATGTAGTGTCTCTCTGCAACTACTGCAGCTTCTTCCCAGGGCTGGTAGCAACTCAAGTCCGCGGGAGCAGAGAATTGACAGGACTCGCCCCTGCTTCTTATCTCTGTGCCCTATACACTCTGAACTATGACCAATCCACTCACTCACTCATCACATAAATAAAAATGAGCCAAATTTGGGAAGATTTTTGAATGCTACATATATTTATATTCTTAATAAACACTGAAAAAGAAAGGTGATGGAAGCAGCTTTTACTGAAAACTTTTTCTAATTCATTCCTGCCTGGTATCTGAAAGCTCAGGGGTAATGTGAGAATGTCTTTCCTTAATCAGAAAAGTTAAAATCAGAAAATTTAAAAAAGAGGGGAAATTTTTGAGCCTTTAGGACAGAAAAATGATGTCACTTGATATGTTATCTCTCATACACATATTTATCATACATGGTGAAGAGAGTATCTCAGATGATCAAAATTAGGATTTGTGCTTTAAGAAGAACATTGTATATAGGGAGACTTTCAGCAGCGCTTGGAATGTTGGCAGTCTTCTGTTTAGCAATTGTGACTTTCATTGTACAGTGACACAGTTGTGCTTTTGATCTCAAATACCTACTTTATAGAAAGGGACTAAGAGGTTGTATCGGTATTTATGTCTACAGATGTCCTACTAGGGATTTAAAAAAAAAAAAAAGGTACATGTTCCTTTTCCATTTGTTAGGAGCAGAGGAGAAGGCAGGAAGGCAAGGAACTGCTAGAAGTGTCTGGAGAATGGGCAGCACTTTAAATCTTTGCCTTGTTCATGCCTTTCAGAAATGGTATGAACAAGTGTCATAATGTCACCAGGGAGTTATTGCCTGTTATTGTAAAGCAGTTGTGAGTGTGTACTTAAAAGAAATGAGGAATAGCCAAAGAGAGCTTCCTGTAGCATCTAACATTACAAAAAAAAAGGAGGTAATTATCATTGGTTAATACAGATTGTGTGAGGTGATTGGTTTTTATGTCCAGATGTCTTCAAGATATTAAATGAGAATCACGAGCTTTTTTCACACACACTCAAGCAACAGTGGAGTTAAGCTAGGGGCTATGTCATTTCCTATGTAAGGATATGTCCTAATATATAATATATATCCTAATATAACGAGGGTAGGAATTTTAAGAGGTTTTCTCTCTTTTCTCTTGTACCCTCTCCTTTCTTTCCTTTCCATTTTTACCTTTTTTTTTTTTTTCCCTCAGACAAACCAAAGATGAAACAAGCAAGTAAGTAACACCTTTAGGTGGCGCTTCTCCCTATAGCTGATAAAGCAATATCAGATCTGTAAATGGAAAACAACATTTAAAAACTACTGGTGTTACTGAAATTTGTTGAGTATTGTTAATTAGATAGAAAGGATACAACAAAGCTAGTAACAGCAATAATGATAAATAATAAATAGAGAAATTCAACTCTATTTAGGGAAAGTTTCTTGTTATAACAGTGCAAAAAGATGCCATTTTGCCATAATTATGATAGGCTAACAGTCCTCAGCATGTTCAGTGCTTATTTACAGCTTAAATTCCTATTTCCAAATTATCCCTGGGTTATTCCTATTCTTTAAATTCTTCAGCTGTGTATGTGTTTCATGTCACGCCACCCAGAAAGTTAAACTGGGTGTAGAGCACCCAGAGATGCTGCTCTACAGCATCTTTCCAATGGTTTCCTGATTTAGGGATCACTTGAGACTTCAAGCTTTGTCAGTAGTGACTTAGGCATTTAGTTTGGAGTTGTTTCATTTATTTGGTTCTTTTTTTTTTTTTTTTTTTCAAAATTTATCATTAAGGTAATGAAAGGCTTCTGAAACGATCTGTGTAACTGCAGACTTTACAATGGATGTGCATATCACCTTGAAGTTTTCATGGTCAGGCTCCTGAACATAAAGGGTTTATGTTGTATAGTAGTTAATTTGTTTTGCTAATGACATAATACAATGTCTTTATCTATGTTATTTCAATTAATCATAAACCCTTATTCAACTGGGATTCACAAAAACATTTTAAAAGAACCCATCTATCCCCATCTCCTGTCTTTTGCACAGAGCATAGTACAAAGTATAAAATCCCTCCTGGGATTCTTCTGCAACACAAAAGGACAAGTTTTCAGCCTTCCTACTGGATTTCATTTCTGTTAGAACTGATTTATATCACTAACATTTAAATATTGTTGAACTATTTCTTCTTTCTACCTATGAGAATGAGTGACTGAATCATCAACTGGTGACTATGAAATCTGAAAGTAGAATCAGGAGGGCAGAAGTTCTTCTGAAGCAGATGTTTGGGATATGGTGAGGATGGAAGAAGAGAACTTTATTACAATAAAGTTACACTTTCAACCTTGTTCAGCAGAATCCACCTCCAATCTTTTTCCTTTAAAAATGGTATTGTTGAAAGTATCTTCTTTTTACCAGTAGGGTGTAGAAGGAGAAATATAATGAAACATTCAGACCTTGAAGCCAGCCCCAACAGGAGTCTTACTGCCACCAGTAAATGCAGTTTTTCCACTTGATGGTTTCATTTATTGTTAATAAAATCTCATTGTATTTGAATCACTTGAATGCATACCTCTGCATACTCTGTTCATCTTACAGAGAATCCAGTACTAAATCATGAACAAGAAGCTTTTTGGATACAATGATAAATTACTATTGGATCAATTCCACAGTCCTGTAACCAGACAGACAATTTGTGAACTGTGTGTTCCAGGCTGTAAGCAGTAGGCACTGCAACTAGACACTTTTACAATTGCCAGTTTCAGATTTATCTGCATAACTATACTACAGCTTCCTCCTCAGTAGGAGTCATGACACCTTACCCTCTGTACAAAGCATAAGTGGTGGTTCTTAAAGAACTGTATTAGAGGAATGGGAATCTTCTGGCACCAAACTACTGAGTTCCTCAGTTTCTGAGTTTCTCGGCAGACAGAATTTATTTTGCTCCATATCTGTTGGAGAACATTTTAATTATTTTCAAGACAATGTTAATTAATTAGTATTATTATTAATCCGAGTAACCAGTAGCAAAGTGTTTAACATGGGGATTCAAAGTGCAATGTCTTGACTAACCTGTTCCAGGACAGTATTCTTTGATAAGTAATTCTTTGATAATTTGGAGGTCTTGGTTTCATCAGTCTAGAAGCATGACCTCACAGACTATGTGAAACAAAATTTTTGTTTTGTTTCTCATCCAAAATATTTTTTCATGACATTTCCAGGGAACACCTTTTGACTTAAAGATCCATTAAGACTGGTGTGACCTGATTCTCTTCAGCACTTGTCTGTAGTAAGAGTAAAAATAACTTTTGGTCCTCCTATGTGTCACTCTGTAGTACTGGTTCAATTCAATAATCATCTAACACTTTACCAAGGAACAATTCCAGTAAAGAGATGCTTGGATACTACAAAAAGAGTTGTTTATCAAGAATGGATTGTATTTGATAAAGGAAGTAGGACACAGACAACTCTAATGAGTCAAATTGGCAAATGTTCAGTCTTGTCTTTTCTAGTTAAGAGAGTTGAAAGAATGTCCTTGTCCCATGACAAGTTACTACTGAAG
The DNA here is from genome assembly GCA_034781795.1 of Crypturellus tataupa. Lineage (NCBI taxonomy): Eukaryota > Metazoa > Chordata > Aves > Tinamiformes > Tinamidae > Crypturellus > Crypturellus tataupa. Next base: position 3,003,278 of record JAWLRI010000240.1, read on the forward strand.
CTTGTAAATTTTATAGGTTTCATAATTAAATCAATAAAAGGCACTTAATGGACTGAACTCTCTGTGAACTGAAACATGTGTTTTGTACATCTCTTCTGATTCCTCTGCTTATAACCTTCTTCCATTCTCTTAATGTATAATTATAGTTTCTAATATGTCTAGATGCTTCATTATTTCTTAAATTTTAAACTTGTAGTTTCACTCAGTTATTGCATCTGACTGTCACTTTATCACTGTGAATTCTTTTTTACAGATCCTGGAAAAGAGAAAGACTTGAAACCTCCAGCTCCCACAAAAGACAAAGGTAACTGCAGAAGAAAATTGCATAAAACCCAAAGATATATATACATATATGTCCAAGAAAAAAAGTCTTGCCTTTCTGCTTTTTGACGATATCTTAGGAAATTAAAAGCATAATAATATATCACTAAATGTACAATAAAATCTTAATTAGTATTAGCTGAATTGGAATCACAAATAGCGTTTTAGTAATCTGAAATATCTGTAGGAAAACTTAGAAGTGCAAACTCAGATTTAAGATGACTTGTTAACATTTACTATCACACACTGCAAAGTAAAATCAGTGTTGAGTGTCCTTCTTACGCTTAAATAATACAGTTAAGCATCACAGTTAAGAAATATTAGTGATTTTATTGTTTTATCATGCTGAAATAGATCAAAAACGGTGCTTTGCACTGCACATTAAATTGGTATCATGATATAGTGAGATACCACCAAATATTCAATCAGCATCCCAGAGTTATTAGATACTAAACTTTCATACCTCTAGCTTGAAGATTAATAAATTGCTTTTTGCAGAGCATACTAAAACAAAAGAAGGAAAGAATCCTACAGCTTCAAAAGACAAAGGTAAGCATAGGCAATAGAATATAATATTGTTTTAAGACCACAGAAAGTGTAATGAAAATATTCCTTTTAAAACAATCATTAGAGATCTTGTCTGTATGTATAAAATATGATCTCAATATTTAACTGGTTGAACAATTGCACAGGATTTATAGCATTAAAAAAAGGAATAACAAAAAAGTGGAATATTTTGATCCAGTAAATGTTGAAAAGCCACAAAATTAGTTAAATAAATAACATAAAGTCACTTTGAGTTGTAGATATTCTTCTGCACAGTATCAAGTGTTACACAGGAGCCAATTAGCAAAGTTTGAACCAAATGCTTGCATAAATATATGGATATAATATGAATAAGGTAAAGCAGTAGCATGTGAGTGGTTTTGCCTTCTGGACTCTGTAAAATCTCTAGTGGAAACCTCATAATCAACCATCTGAGACATGAGAATTTGTCTGAAACTTTGTTTTCTTCTGTATTTTATATATATATCAAACAGTTGTGATTTTGTCTGTTTGTTTGTTTTTGTCAAAGTAGACAGTTAGCTCTGCTGAATTTCCTTTTGTCCATTATTTTTCAGGGTGCTTTTAACCCATCTTATTGCTCCTTTCTTCCTGTCAGCAGGTAGCTATCTTTAAAAGATCACCACATTGTTATTTGAGATGTCCTGCAGGATAAAAAATATCTGCCCCATAGACATATATTAACAAATTTGTTCTAAAGTATCATCATTATTTATTATTTAAATCAAAGAACTCAATAAGGAGTTCAGTTGTAGTACCTGGGAAAAAGAAAGAAAAAATGTAAAGTAAAGAAGAAATGATTTAATCAGTAGATATATTCTCAAACTCTTCAAAAATATGCCCCTTGCCGCTCTTGTTTACTTGGGTTAATACTTTAAAAATAAAATTATAAATTAATTCTGATTTATGTACAAAGAAAGTATTATAATCGATTTATAATTAAGTAATTACTCTGCAAACACTTTGGTTTCGCATGGTTCTTCTGTGTGTTCTGCTCCTAATGTTCATACATCCCATTCTCATGAGATGAATTATTTGGATTATTTGGATTATTTGAATTGAGATGAATTATTTGGATTATTTGAATTATTTCTGTGTATCAGAACCCTTCTGGAGTCTTGCAGCTCTCTCCACAGGTTGCCTATGCTTCAAACACTGTGGTTCTCTATGCGGTTGTTCTGTGAAATAATCGGAGGTCTTCTGATCTGCCTGGAGCAGAAATGCTTAGCGTGCTGCTCCTTTCAATGGGTTACTGGGAAAAAAAAAAAAAAAAAAAAAAAGGGAAGGATACTCCAAACTTTTTTCATCTTTATCAAGACTTTTCTTAAAACTGAGGGAAAGGATTTTGCCAGCCCTGAGTAATCTTCTGTGACATGTCCTTCACAACTCTGCTTTTAGCTCCTGGGCTCGTTCGCTCTTAGGAGGTCAGCGACTTCAATCACCAAGTTATTAACTGTTACTTCTAACTCCTCTTACTGGCAGAGGAGGCTAGACCTTCTCCATCCAATCTTCAGAAAGGGGTAGGCAGGAATTTATTTTAAATACTAAGATCAGGCTTCCTTTATATCATATTTGCTATATTTTAGGAAAACAAGGCAGAAGTCTGTAAAAAAAACCGTGTAATACAAGGTTATATATGCCCAATGCATTACTGCTACTAATAGCCAAGGTCTTGACCTACTACTCAAAGCTGAATATAGCAATAAAGGTCCACCTGGCTCCCAAGTGTTTGCAGCAAGGTTCATGTCCACTGCTACAGAACCTGTCCCCTTGGCTCCTGAGAGACCTTGCTGATGCAGCCATCAGTTTCCCATAACAGACATCAGATTTCACAGTGTCTGAGAGCGTGGCTGTTGACTAGCTAGCTGCAAACAGCTGAATAGCTTTGTTCAACATATACTGGCAACATAAACACTTTAAGAAGACCCTATCTAGCTGTATGGAAGAAACCCTTAGAAATCTTGGTACATTTCTATATTATGTGCTTTGCCTACTGTTTTCTGGATTATTCAGCTACGTAACTATATATTCAGCACTATGGCCATCTCATCTTTCATGCCATATTTTCCCAAACTCTAGTTTCTAAATTAATCAAGACTTAGTTGTGTGCAAGTGCATTGCCAGCACAAAGCTTCTCAGTTGGCCTCAGCATACCTTGACCGGGTAAACCAGGTTCTTTTCACTCTTAGCAGCTTGCTATCTTATAATCTACTTTTTGAACTGTGTCTTTTATTTGTCACTTAAAATACGTTGTAGAAGAGGGGAAAGTAAGGGCATTTTAGATTGCATAGAAATCCTAATTATATATCTAGGGAGTTTGTTACTATTCCTGTAAAGTCAAATAAAGGAACATTTTTAGGTGAAGTATTAAAAACTTGTAGTGATTAATTTTTCCCTGGCACCTTTTGCAATAAAAGAAGCATCATCATACTTCATTCTGTTTGAAGATTGGGCGAAGTTTGTATGAACAAGAAAAGGAAATAATACATTACCTGGACTAGGAACCCTATCATAAAATAATTCTTTCCTGAACTGTTGCATAGTGGTTTTGCTTAAAGCAGAGACAGGAAAAATAAATCCCTGAGTTTGAAGAGATCGCTAGGACACTCTATAGATCATAACCTCACCGTGTTACCATGTCTATTTTATGAGATGAATAAAATATTATCAGTCTTAGAGTCTGGTTTTATCAGCAGCAATTAAGGAGAACACTTGAAGTATATACCTTCTTCTACTATCATTTGATAAAGGGCATCTCAAAACTGTTTCTGAATTTAAAGAGCTTTCTAGCTCTTTCCTGAAGAGCCCATTTACAATAAATAATATAAAAACTGATTTTCCACATGACTTGAGCATATTCAAATAATGGGAGGCCAAGGAAACTCCAAGGGATAATGTGCTGCACAGTCTTTTGGGCAGTTATCTTAGCCAGCTAGTCAGAATAGAAACTCATTCATCCAGAGCCTCTAACTCTTAAAGCTCATGATAGACCATACATATCTCCTCACTATTTTTTGTTTGTTTGTTTGTTTTTTCCAAGAAAGCCCATAGGATTGCACTATGCTGAGTTATTAAAGTGACAACATGTGTGCTGTATAGATAATGCAAATTCACTCTGACTCTGCAGTGCTTGATTTGTTTTCCAACCACCCCTTTTTCCCTCTTGTTTGCTTTTGCTATGTATTAGGATATTTTTGCATTTTTTTTCTTATGCCACTTATTTGTGGAGTATAGATCTATTTATTTTTATGCCTCTGCAAGACAAGAGTGGTAGAGGAAATAATTCAGTAGTGTATATTTCTTTCTTGCCATACACTTAATAGCACACTGTCATTAAGCAAAACAAATGTGTTGATTTGCACTTGCTATGCAATGCATCTGCTTCCTTTAAAGTAAATGTAAAATCAAATGACATCCTCTTTGTAGTATTTTTTATCTTATCTTACAATGTTTTTCCTTTAAAAGTAGAAAATTATGTTGTGACAATCACACACGTGGAAGTGAAATCGCCCACAGATCCTAAACAGAAGCCACTGAAAAGCAGTGACTTTTCAGTTAATATTGCTTTCTATTTATGCCACCTGCTTGGTGCTGCAATTTTCATGAAGACTAAATCTTTCCCCCTAAAAGATCACATGCTGTTGCAGCGATCTTTTTCTGTACTATCCTCCCATCCTGCTCTAGACTGGCTTGTGAAGAAGAATGTAGGATGAAAGCCGGGAGATGAATATTGACATTAAGCCAACTTTATTTTTTCTTCTGGGACCAGTAAGGAAGCGGTCGGTCAAGAGCAAAAGTATGAAGAGCCTCCAAGTAGCCCCTATTTAAATTCCTAAAGGTCAAGATCTGCTCTCTGAAAGAGAAAAAACTGCTGCATATCTCTGTAGCCTTGGCTCACAGAGAGGACATCAATGCATGATAGACAGTGTCCTTCACAATTACGGAATTTGTAAGGGTTGAAGGTGCTGAACCTCCTTTAAGAGCTACAAAACATGGGAAATCTCAGAGAGACCTGCTATCTGGATGACCAAAGAACTTATGGGTCAAAGCCCTCAGGTCATGGGACCTGTGGCTGTAACAATAGTTGCTGAACTTCTAAGGCCACAGACATACACACAGGCAAACTGGAAGCTATTGCCTCTATACTTCCTATGCAGTCGGCACAGGGAGAGACAGAAGTTCCCTTGAAGGAGTTCAGAGCCTTCACACTAGAATTTTGCCCTCAGTCCTCTGAAGGAGCCCATCTCTTGGTGTGGAGATTAAATTACTAAATTAAGTACCTATCTCCAACTGGTGTGATTTCTCTGAAGGCTTTAATCACACAGGAAGTGAAGTTATAGCATTACAAATCACACTAAAAGCCAGATGGATAAGTGGGATCACATCCTGATATGGCAGCTAGGAGGATCTTACAAGTTTTAATTTTATTTTAGAAGGGATCTTCTTTTAGCTTAATATGTTTTTACTGGATTTTTTTTAACTTTTTTTTTTAAAAAAAGCTTTCTCTAGACCCTTGGGTGTGTATCATGTTGGATGAAATATAACTGTGTCTACTTAGCATTTGGCAAGCTGTAATATTCTCACATTCAAATCTCAGACATTCATAAGGCCATGAAATCATTTCCTCAGTTCAGAAAAAATATGCATCCTAGCATTCACACACAATTAATGGCTCAATAGCATATTGCTTTCAGAAAGTGTCATATATTACCTGTATATACAATGTAGTATATGTTTTCCCTTATCCACTGACCCAAAATGCATAATCTCTAAAGGACCAACGTAAAGAAGTAAGTTTCAGTCCATTAGACAAAGTAGAAGAGTCTTCCAGCTTCATGACGTTTCGGCTAAGACCCTGGGAATCTCCAATCTAGTAGAACCTGCAGGTTCTCCTTCTCATTTCTGGCTCCTTTCTGTGGAGGTCTACACAGATTCAAGGACTCTAACTAATTCTATACCTTGAGAAAGATGATTACAGATGAAAGGACAAAGCTAATGAAAAGAAAGGTCAAAGCTACATCCATTTATGTTCATGAATTTAGTTTTGGTCTTAATAACTTGATTTTTATTTCAAGTTTATAAGGACAAAGGATACCTTCTAATTCTCAAAAACTTAATTACCTCCCTACAGAGTCTCTGAAAGGAAAAAATCCCAAGAATCCAGAGGGAACAAAGGAGAAAGGTAAGGGAAAAAGTTAAGGAATTATTGAATGACAGGAAATGATCTAATGTATAAGTACATCAGGATGGGAAGCCAAACTCATTCTGGTTCCTGTTTAGTTTATTTTATCCATGACAACAAATTTAAATTACCAAAAGTAACTACATCAGGGTAACTACATCTGTTCTTCTTTTTAATGCATCCTCAGAGAAATGCTGAATGCATTTTTATACTGCTTTTTGACATTAATTAGCCAAAGTGAATTACCTAAATCCCAGAGAGTCACCTTGGACTCCTTCTATAGCTGTTGGAGAGAGACACATCCCAAGAGCTGTTTAACTCACCTGCTCGTTTCTGACATCTGCAGTAGCGCTGTGGTTTGGAGCAGCAGTGTAATGCCAAAGCAAAACATCCAAACAGTCCATTGCTTTCCTTGTAGAGGTTGTGTATGCAGAGTAGCTTCAATGTCCACGCACAGAGCAAATGTGCTCCTACCCCTAACAAAGACATAATAGTCTGAAATAATGATTGCTCCTTTGTATAACCTTGAACTACATGTGTGGTGGGGACAGGTCTGCCAGGGAATCAGACTGAACTTATTCAAGGTTGAATTGCACATGATGACTGGAATAGAAATGTAGGCACATCTGCTTCAATCTAATGAGCTCCTCTTGCACAAAATATTTGCCAGGGAGGTTTATATAAAGAAATACCTAGAAATTAATAGATGGCATCTTTAGAATTGATTATTTTTAAAACACTGAAAACTTCCATTGTTATATGGTTTATAGCCAAAAAGATGTTTCAGCACTTTGGGCTTTTACACTTAATGGTATCCACATGAACTACTCATGTGAATTTTCCTTCCAGAGCTGCAAGCCTCAATTCTACCTGAGAACATCCCCATCATATTAGATATTTATAAGAACTTCATGCTGCATGAGAGACAAGTACAGAAGAAACATATTTTCACAGAAAAAAAAATATTGTTTCGGAAGGAAATTATTTGAATACTTACTGTTAAGTCTATGTTTGATTTTATTTTGCTAAACTGGCACTACGTGCAATGGATGAATCAAGGTTTGACCTGACTTTAAACCTCATGATATCCACACTTCCTAAAAGAAGCAATTTCCTTTGAATAAAGTAGAATGGATTATCTTCATTGAGTATTAATGCATTAATATCATTATGCATTTTAGTGCAATAACTCAAAACTTAGGACATCTACAATATTTGTTGGTATTTGACATTTTAAGATAATTTTCAGAAATTCAGAAATTTTCAGAAATTCCATTCTCAATCAGTCATACCCTTTATCTATAACCATTTATTATGGACTACAGATAGAGAATGATACTGACTAAAGCTGTTCATAGATCCAGGTGTTTTAGGTGACCAAGAGAAGACTTTTTTTTCACACTTTATTGGCAAAGATGGAAATATCTGCCTCTATTCTTTCCAGATGCAGTGGGCTGGTTTGTTGGCAGCGTGCACTGAAGAAGGCATGTATTATTTGACAGTGCCTATTTGGAGAAAGCATTAATTGTCACATTGTGACATAAATTGAATATAAATACTAACTATAGGATCTGTAGACACTTCTTACTTTTTGGACAGTATTGGAACATCTCAAATATTTCAGGGAAACAACAAAGGCTTGGAGAATTGTGCATGCTTCCTTAGCTGTATGGTGCATTCTAGGTCCAAACTGTGGCAAAATCCGCATTTTCTGGGAGCTAGATATATTCAATGCAGGCCATATAATGGCTGGAGCAGGGCAGATGATTACTGAAGAGAAATACCACAATCTGATGATACACTTTTGAGTGTCTCTACAAGAGAGAGATTTATTACTCCTTGTTAAATTACCGCCGGAATGAAGCCAGGACACTGTGTGAGGCTCAAAATTCTGCCTTTTGTCACTGCTGCCAGTCGCTGCATCTCAACTGGGCAGCCCACCAAGATTGTATTTTTTCTTTATTTGTGTTTAGCCAACTTCTGCGTTTTCTTTTGTCCTTGAGGTCTCACTTGTCGTGTACAAAAATGAGAGAATTTGAATTTCAGTGTTTTTCTCATCTGTTTTAATAATTTGGTATACACTGCAGAAAAAATGTTATATTCTTGGACTATTCATCTTGACATAAAATATATAAATGCATATTCTTCATCTTGACAAAAATATATGAATGTATATTCCAAAGGATGAATACTGCTCTTATTTTATACCCATCTTAACTCTGATTTTAAAAGACTATATATATGCAGGAAGTGTAATCTTGCTTATAGGCAATATCCACATAGTCTCTGTGGTATTAAAAACATACATAGTACTGAGAATTCAGTACTAGTCCTTTTGTCACTCTCAAATAAAGAAAAATCTCACTTACCTTTATCAGGCTCTAACTTTTAGGTTCAGCATTCCTAATATTTTAATTGTATCAGTGTGGATTAATTTTTTATTTGGGTTCAGCAAAAGACAAATCCATTGATGTCAAATGCTCTATGGAATTGCTGTCCTCTTTTTAAATTATTCTTTATTCCCTGCTTGAGAAACAGCTTAAAAGTTTCCTCCAAATACAAAGGAACTAATGATGTATTGAAGGTTTATTATTTCGCATATCCAAGTCTAAAACGATGAATGAATGACCTCTTTGTTTTGTCCTGCTACTTATTTCCATGCTGTTAAAACCATTTAATTTATCACATCCCTCTTCTGCTCTGCATATCAAATTGTATGACTTGCTTTCTTCTCATGTGTCATCTTATTTCTCTAACCTGACTTCTGATAAATGTTAAATGTTTTTTTTCCAGAGCCTGATAAAAGAAAAGATGTGAAGCCTCCAGCAGTCTTAAAGGAAAAGGGTAATGCTTCATCATAGCATCATTTGGAAATAACCAGTTGTCCTCATGAAAGGGTCTGATGGAACCTTCGTGCTGCTTCTATATACTTAATTTTTTTTGGTGAAAAGGGACTAAGACTATTTTTTTCTCACTTAGCAAATCTGAAACGTTGAAATGAACAGCTTATTATATGAGTCAGAAATAATAAAATAATTACCCTTATTACAGCATTCATTAATTTTTGTCTGACTCACATAGACTCTCCTCCTGCAGAAATTCTGGTCTCTTCCTGACAGTGAAGCAGTAGCAGAGCTGTTGCCTAAATTCAGATGATAGTCCTAAATGACAGGCTGCACAGTGCTGAGAGCATCTGAACTGCAGAATCTTTTCAAGATAATTTAGTGAAATTTGTTTTGGTTTATTTCCAAATCCTAAGCCAAATCTTTTATAGGAGTAAGCGGAAATTCAAATTCCCAACCCTTTTTTTTTTGTGTGTGTGTACCTTTTTCTTAGTCTGGTGTTATGAAGATGTATTATAATGCAGATGTATATAGGTAGGAATGTATAGTAATATTAGTATTTTAATAAACTTCTGCTTCCATTTTTGTGTTTTATACCATTTTCAGAGTCTTCAAAAGGAAAAGAAGTGAAGATTTCAAATTCCACTAAGGAAAAAGGTAATAATCTTGAGTTGGGCTGAGCCTTATCATAAGATTCAGCAGAGAAAATGGGTCTATTGTGTAAGAATTCCCAAAACCCTAGTTAATTCACTTGCACATGCACAAATATCTGCAAATCCTTGATTGTCATCCTTTTCTGCAATGACATTGTATTTTACTTGTGTGATAAATGACATATTTATATGAGGTTATACAAGAAATGATAACTGTAGTACTCCATAGCCTCAAACTTACTGGGATTTCTTTTCTCCTGTCTTAATTTTGTCTTATTCTTTCTCTTTAAAATTTCCATTTCAGACTGTATTTTACTGTTCTTCTATAGCATGTGGTTTTTCTATGTAATATTGAAAGTATGAGCACTGACTGTCAAACAAATATCAAGTATAATATATAGTACCTGACCTCTAAAAATTAGGATTTTTTTAGACAATGAAAAAAATGAAAGTCTTAATTAACCAAACACTTTCAAATTTACTTATTCATATCAACTTAATTCAGAGAAGACTTAGACTAACTGTATTTGCATATTGATTAAATACCACTTGCTTATTAAAAGCAGTCTCTTGGGTTAAATGCATAAATAATTTAACACAGATAAGAATATGTAATAACTTACTAGCTAATAGCAATCATTTGAACCACAGGAACAGTATTCAGTCTTAAAAACTTCAAGTTCCTTTTGAAAAGTACTTCAGCTAATTGAATAATATTATTTCCTATCTTACATATTCCCTAAGGATCATTTCCTTAGGAATTTCTGAGCAGTATTTTCTCTAGTAAAGTTATGAAAGACAAAGTTTTCAAGTTTTAATTTACCGTAATACAGGTAGGAAGAATAGAGTTGAATAGGAGAAATAAGCTATTATTTTGCATAGTAATACCATTCTAAAGCAACATGAAAGTTTAAAGTGTTATGAAGGGAACTAGAGCTTAAATAGTCTGATACTCTTCAAAGTAGTCAAAGCAAATGAACTTAGACAGTCAGTCCAAGGCCAAAGACATAGAAAAGTAGGCATTTTATTATTGTATCCTTTCTCTTAGTTTACCAGCAGTGAGTATTGAAGTGCATTTTTCAACTGTTTGTTGGCTTCAGTTGCTTTTATATTTTGAGCCTCCAGGTGAGTTAGATTCTTGCAAATGTATCTGAAACACAGGTAGGTTCGTGAGGAGATAAGCACTAATTAGTCCAGTTAGTGTCTGACTTTTGAATTTCCTATCACCTTTTCCATATAATTTTTATCTTCAGTTCTCCATAAATATTTTGAGTCTCATGTTGGAAGTGGTGTTTATTAAAGTTTAATAGTAATAAAAGTAAAATGCTATTTATTACAGGATTCTAAAATAAAAAGAACTAATATTTATCTGTAAAAATGTAGTGTTTCACTGTTAATGAAATAGTTTAAGAAAAAAAAAAACACAATTTTACTAAAGAGCTTATTTTCAAAATGAACTAAGTTAACTCAGTTTGATCACCCAATAATGCAACTAGTAAGGAATATTTTATTCCCATACTACTTGATAGTACAAATGCAAGCTTTTCCTTGTACTGAGTTATATTTCCATTGAACTTTCATATCATTAGCACATGGGACAAGATATTTATTTTACTTTATTTTTTAAACAGTAGGCAAAGAATCTGTAGGAGACAGACATAAGACCCAACGTTATTGTATCATCTTGATGTCTTATAGTTTACAGCTTGTCAAGACACAAGGTCTTGGTGTTTGGTGCCGAATATGCTGAGTTTGCCTCCACCACAGTGCAAGGGCACATCAGAGACACCTGAGATATTGCTTTGATAAAGGACGTCTTGAAGGAAGTCACTAGAACTACTTTTTTATAACAGCAAGAGGATATTCAGAGAAGCAATGCCACAGTTCAGTGGGAACTAAATGTGCTGAGGCTGCACAACTGTTAGCATTTTCCTAAGTGAGATTATTGACTGTTAAAGTGTAGCGCTAAAGATTCCTAAGACATGGCATTTCCAACAGTGTTTTTGTTTGTACCATGCATCTTTGTTCATCATCTATGTATGTACTTATTGCCTTACACTTTAGATTGATGCCTTACACTTTAGATTGATGCAAGCCCATCATGGGCTCACTGACAACATTTAATGGGCTTGCATCAATCTAAATTTCTCTTAGAATCTCCTTGACTCTGCCAGAAGTTTAAATATTTGGATTAAGTTTTGTCAGGCCCATTATCAGGCCAACCACTTGTTTTTTTATCTTGTGGTATCTTAGATCTGTTTAGTTGCTGGTCTAGTGGCTTTCAAGACCTTTGGAGCAAAGTTTCAATAGAAATATGTATGGGAATATCTCAAGTTGTGTACTTGAGATAGGTATGTCATCAAGAGACCTAAATATCTCTAATATTCACTCATCTTCCAGTTACCAAAGTTCATGACACAGTAAATCTTATACAAGCTAACTTTGAAGACCGAAGTTCAGCTCAGTGGTTCCAGGTTCTTAAAAATAATTTGTTTGATTTTTTTGTTTCATGTGACAGATCTTCATAAGCCATTTCTTAGCTGCTGGGATTCATGTGAATGCAGCACTTCCTAGAACAAGTACAACTAACTCAGTGATACTGAATTTATATGACAGGACATTGACATTTTGTCAGAAGAGTGTAACCCCAATGCGCAAAGTGGCTTTAAGCATCCGTGTGGGATGCTGTGCTTCATTAAACCTCTCTTTTTTAACAATGATAAGTGACACGTCACATAGATCAGGCAGACAGCTCGAGAAAAGCCTCGGTAGGGAAAAGTGTTCCAGAAATTTTGTGGCCACTGCCCTGTAAAGAATTGCAAACAGAAGGTCACCTTTATGAGCACCAGTTCTCTCTTTAGCCCATCAAGAGTATACAGGAAGTTCTTTTAAAGGCCATCTCATTTTAGCAAAAAAGCACCTTGAAAAACAGCAATTGTTTGAGTAGCACTTGCCGCTTTAGATAGATCTGTCAAATCCAGCATAAATCAGATCCATAATAGAAGTGACCACAATAAAACCTGCTATGCTTGGAAAACACATTTTTGAAATATGGGAGTAGAGCTTGCACAAGCTCGGAATTACAATCGAAAATCCTGAATAATGCAGAACCCTACTGTAAGGTGAATGTATTAGGACATAAAAAATGTAGTGGCAGCATCTTCGAGTGGTCCATCCATTACAATCATGATTGCTGAACATTGCCCATACCAAATACTTCAAGGAAACATCAGAACGTTAAAAATCAGACGCCAACAAGTGACACAGGACTGAGACATACTGAGAGGTATACAGTTTGCATTGTGATTCAGCATGTAGCTATGAAAACATTAGAAAATAGGAAAACAAAAGAATGGCAATGAAATGTGATAAGAGTACCATAAATAATGTGAAAGTACCATTTTATAAAAGTAAGATTCTAGAGTTTTAATTAAGAAAAACAGATCCTATACATTGAAGTTAAGGCAAATTTTACTACAAATTGTTATGTGCAACTTTGTCCTTGCTATTTTTATCATTATTTAAAAGAAATTTTTTCAAACCAAACAGTAAATAGCATGTATATGTATGCATACAGAAATATGTATGCAGAAGTCAGAACATGTTAGTAAATGGCAGTATGCCCACTGACACTTATAGTATTTCCCAGAGGCAAAGACTGATAAATATTGCGTCTTTCAGCTCTCTGTAACTGTAGTCTGAAAGATCTGAATACATATATATTAATATATTCAGGCACCCTTATGCAATAAAACACAATTCTAGTTACATAAGATGATTTGCTTCACATTACATTTGAGACCAGAAACCAGGTCTTTCTGAGACTGGGACAGTCTGCTTCTCACTGCATGGGTCAGAGTCAGAATCCTTTAGATTTACTGCCATTCTCTGCTCTTAAGAGTGCTACACTCTTTTCTGCATTGAGTCAGTGTGGAGAAAAAAAAAACTATCTCAAAAATACCTTTTATTTTGAACAATCTCTCTGAAAAAATGAAAGAGATTTGCATCCTTTCACCTTGAGGAGATAAAGGAACCCAGTTAACTCTGGCCAGTGCAGGGTCTGGCCACGACTCCTTGGACTATTTTGCTGCTGACACTGGTGAGTGCTATGCTTTGAGGGCCACTAAAGCTGCCTGCTGTGCAAGTGCCTTAAGGGAAGAAATGCAAGTGACTTTTCCTTTTTCTCAAAAACCACAGGTGTCCATGAGGCTAATTCATATACATTCATAGGTCAAATCCCTGAAATAAAAGTAGAATTGGGAGCAAAATAGTCTGTGCTGATACAGAATTAGTACACCTGTATGAAGACAATGTGCTTGTGTGTTCTTATTAATGAATTCCTGGGTTTAAGTATAATGAGGAAGAAAATATAGTCACTTTTTTGCAGATCTAGTCAATGAAAACTTTATTAGTAGATTTGACAGCTAGATCCTATAAATTAGAACGAAAAAAGGACAGTCAGGTTATGAAGGGGAGTTCAGCTGCAGCATATTCCTTGGCTATTAATACTAAAATACATGAAGGTAATCAAATTAGAAGCTATTTCTCCAAAGCTATTCATTAAAACTAGAACAAAGGGCAGGAAAAGTGTTTCTTGCTATTTTATGAAACTCATTTTAAACAGTGATTCTCCCACCAATGTAAAACACTAAATTCTCCTCTCTGTTGCTCATTATGCTGGCTCTTTTAACTATTTTCTTTGCATGGTTGAAATTTCTCTTGACATGGATACGAGAAATTCTGCACTCAAAAACAATGAAAGAGATAGATAAAAATATCTGTTAGGAAGACCTAAGAGAAAAAGATCACTTTATATATTTCTTAAATATGTAAAATCATAGCTCCTTCTCAGGCTATGAGCAGATGGACAAGTGATGGTGACAAGTGATGGTGAGCAAAAACAGTACGAACATAGTGAATGCCAGCTGCTCTGCTGGAGCTGCCTACATCAGACAGTTTTTACTTCAGCACAGCAGCATGCATTTGAATAGTTTTCATCGGGTACCTGCCCCTGGATGAGTCTGCACTTTGTCTTGTCTTACCATATCTTACATATAACAATAGTAAATAAAATAACTCAGTCAAAACTTCCATTGTCTTCAACTAAAAACAGGTTTTTAGAGATAGCTTTAAAGGAATCGATTAGGATTAGGAAAGACCAATAAAATGATTCATTTTGCAGCTGGTTTATGGAATAATCTTGTATCGTTCCATGTCTGGACTCTTGTTATATTCCTTAATTAACAGGAAAAGATGGAAATAGTAACGTAGTAAAATTTTCAGCTGACATAAGATTAGTTAAAGAGTTCAGGATCATAAGAGACTGTGATGCACTGAAATAGATGAGGTGAGTGGACATCATGATGACAAAGAAAATGCTGTGGCACCAAATGGAATGGAAAATATATCACAGGGAAAATATTGAAGAAGAATATGGATCTAAATTGGTTATATAAACTTGGGAAAGGACCTAAATATTACTACATGCAGATCAATGAAGAACTTGACTCCATATGCAAAATAAAATGCATATAATATGCTTATGTTTTTGTATAAATGAAACGTATCTTGTCTGGAGTGCTGTATACAAAACCCTCAAAAGATAATGTAGCACCGTAGTAAGTTAGGAAAGAACAGCAGCAGTTCACTCTTAGAAGAAAAAATAGGAGATATTCAGATTGCCTTCAAATTAATTAACATGATATAAACATGAATAATATAAGTCTGAAAAGACAAATCTAAGTCAAGGACTCTCTATAAAAAATCACAGAGGAACTGGGTGTTTATATGTAAATCCAGGTTAGTTGAAGTTTCCATAATTAATTTTTGCATATTTAGAAAGGAAGTTAAACTTTTGCCCCAGGCTTCAATTTCTTCATATAATTAAAAAAAAAAAAAAAAAAAAAAAAAAAAAAAAGGAAAATTTGTGGAAGAAATACTTGCTTATTGACCATTTTCAAAGTGCCTTCTGAAGCATTTGCTGCTACCAACTGCTGAGTTTTAAAGCTACGTGTACCTGACTAATGATGGGTCAGAGCACAGGGAAAACCATAGGAAATGGTTTTCTTATGCCACAGGCATTTTCAAGGTTTCAAAATGTTTCTATTTCCTAACTAGTTCAGAAAAAAATATGCCTCCAAGCTGTCAGTACCTGTGGAATTAAAGCACTGCTGATGATCCTGTTTAAGAGCAGCACAATGATTCTGAACTTGAAATATTTTTTTCTCCAAGAAAATATTTACTGTGTTTAGACACTTCTGCAAAATTTTCAGTGCTGGAAATTTATCTTTATTTTCCTACCACACTGAAAAAAAAGATTGAACAATCTCCACCATTTGTAAATAATTATTTTTTTCCACCCCCTCCCCCCTCCCCCCTCCAAAAAACAAAAAAAAATATGATGCTAAATTCTGTTCTCTGGATTTATTATCCCTGAGAATAGGATTTGTATCCGTGATAAAGCTATTTTGCTATATTAACTGCCAATAAGTGGTTTGGATTTAGAAAGAGTCTAGGAAAAACCTAAAGAGGTGTCTAACTGGAGTCACTGTGATTAAAGACTACTAAGGTAATGCTATCTGAATAGTAGGAATTTGGTCTTTCTCCACATTATGAAGAAAAAAGGAGTTAGGAGTATAATAACTGGGCATCACAATTTCTAGTTCATAATTCTGTTCTTTTTAATGTCCTTCCCTGCCTAGCTGAGATTTCTACTCAGTAGGAAATGTGGCTTTTTGTCAAATGCAGACCAAATACTTTGGGTAATCTACCCATCTTTTTGTTGCATTTCAAATACAAACACATTGCTCAGCTTTTGAGAGAGCAATGTAAACGATGATCTTTGTGTTCTTTTTCATTTGTTCCTTGTCATTTTAAGTTTGAATAACAGCATTTGAGCAGAGCAATGCTATTGGCAACAGTGGTCAGAATGGGGTCTCCTCTTTCTCCTAACATCTGAACTATATGCCATCAGAAAAATAGTGGTCAAGGTGAAAATCCAAACAGATTTAACAATAGAGGACAAAGGCATAATAATATTTCGTTCTGTGTGTAGGAGAGAATTTAGCTAGTCATATGTGCAGTGGCGGGTGTGGATGGACCTCTGCCTGTGCTCTTCTCAGGATCAGAAGTGTGGTGAGTCAGGAGGACCCCAGAAGTGCATTGCGCAGTAGCTGGTAAATTCTCCTCAGTCATATCTGGACTTCCTGCTAATTTGGGCTTTTGATCAATGCACTTTGGGCAGTGTCTGAAAGTCACTGAGACTTCTACCTTCTGGGCGGGGGGGGAAAAGAATGTCAAACTCCCTCTGTAATGATACTCCTACAAAAAACACAGATCTAATTCTTCATTGTTTTGATATGCATGTGTATATCAAAATACACATGTATTAAAAATATACACTGTTTTGATATACTATGAAAGCCAAGTGACTGCAAAGGGGACCAACTCCTGGACACACTGTGCCTCTTTCTACTAACTCTAGGCATGAAACACTTTTTCTCCTACTGGACATATCTCTGAGATACTAAGCAAAAAATATATTTTATTCTCAAATGAGGGTAATACCTAGAAATCATGAACAATATTTGAAATATGATTTTCCCACCCTCGGGCCATTGATAGGTGCCATATCAATGACAATAGTTGAACTTCTTCATTTTCAGTATCTTTTATCCAAATGTGCTAATGTGCCAAAGGAATTTTCATGCTAAGAATTCTGAAGCAGCAGGAATCAGCAACAGCAACTCAGCTCAAAGTGCAGATATATGAGGCTGTGCCCACTCTCTCCTTTGACTTCATAACTCTGAATTTCTTTCCTGCGTCATCTTGAAAGGGAAAGTTTGCTTCTGCCTGGTTCCTTTCCAGTTTCTATACCACAACAGGTCCAGTCATACGGGCAGCTTGGTGCTAGCATTTTTGCTGGGAAATGCAGGCTCTGATTTTGAACTCCTCTGATTTCTTTTGCCAGAAAATGCTAGAAGTTCTGTACTAAGACAGAGGAGCTCACGCCACCACTTCTAGCAGATATCTTCTGAAAGAAAGTGGCATCTGTAGCTACATTTTTAGAAGTCTCATTCCTATAAATGTAGAGAGGAGAATGGGTAGTACATGGATTTCAAGAACACGGAGGTATGAACTTGGCTCAGCTCTATTAGAACTGCAGAAGTAATCTGCAAATTTAAGCATTTAGGTACAGATCTTCCAGTAAGTCATCATGCCAATTCTTTTGATGAAGCAGGGATACACTTCCACAGTATCTTTTGCTGCTGCAGGCAACGGCTTATCGGAACCCCACATTGAGATTCTGGTGGACTTTTAAGCCGTCTCTAGAGATTGAATACTGGTTTCAAACCACAGCTTGCTGTGGGGTCCTTGTTCCCAGACTAACTGGAGTACAGAACAGGTTCCTTCTTGCCTGCGTATCCAGTCTTCCTTTCCACAAACTTCATGGTGGGACAGAGAGGTGGGATGGCTCTGTAGCCAGATCTTGCAGTTCGCCATATTAGAGGGCTAGATACTTAAATGTGACTTCAGGTGTTCTTCTTCATTGTTTCTGTTGTTAATGTTCTTTTTTTGGTTTTATTTATTTATTTACTTACTTCTATGAACCTTAAAGATAAAAAAGGACAAAACTCTAAAACAGTTATTTTTGTAACCTTCCTCTAGTCTCTCCTTCTCCTTTTCCTAAATATTCACCTTTGTAATTACTTATTATTTTTTGTAATTACTTATTATTTAAAAAAAAACCTCTGTGCCTCTTTCTAAACATAACTGCCTGTGAGGAAAGATGAGTTTGTGAATAAAGTTAAATGTGAGAATCAGAAAGCTGGATTTTGTTCTCTTTTCTGCTATATCGATAGCAGAGCTGGGTGACTGTGAAGAAATGCTTCACCTTTCTGATCATCAATTTCATCACCTGGCAAAGAAATGTAATGGCTTTATTTCATAACATATGTATGTTCTGAGATACCTACATGAAAGGCTTGTGTATAGGGATTTAAATTATTCTTGCTAATATTACACTTCGTTAACTGTAGATACGAAACAATAGTATTTTTGTTTCCATTTCAGCTGTGGTGAAAAAGGAAGACCAGAAGAAAGGTAAATCAATTATTTTCACTTGACTGAAGTGTCTTTCAGGCTGTGACTGCTGTGAGAAACGTTTCTTTCTCTCTCTGATACAACTGTGATGACACACACCACCTCACGTGCCACACCATCAGTCGGCCTTATCTAGTCTACTATGATAACACCATTGTCATTTCCAGAGCCATTAGCTCCTTTTTCCCGCAGGCCAACAGAATCCCATATCAGATACTTTATCTTTCTGATTGGGAAGAAAATGAAAGGCTTTTGTTATCGTGCTAGAATGTGGCAAAGAGAACAAACCTTCCTGGGTACCATGCATGCTGACCCAATGGTTTGCTCTGCAGAATGTGCTTTCCTAGCTACATTTCATTTCCTCTTTTCAGATATGTGTGGAACATGAATGTAAGCTTTGTTGAAGTCATTCTTTAGGTATTTTAACAGTTCAGTGTTCGGTAAAAAAATCTGCTCTCAGACAGAACCTAAAATATTATGTGAAATCATTTAAGATAATACAGTATGCTTATAAGACCCTAAATATAACTTATATTTCAACTTTAAAAAAAGAATGAAATATTAGCGTTTTTCTTTAATATATTTAACATTATGATAGCATATTGGTTCTTGAGCCATATGTTACTCCTTAAATTGGGAACAATGATGGAATTTTACCAAAGATTTCAGATGCTTGTTTGAGATTTGGTACTGAGTAAATGAGATCAAAACTAGCTATTTAATTCTGAAATTTACTTACATATTTTTTTTCTTTTGACTTATATATTCTTTTTCTTTTGACATTTCAAACTTTAGAAGTTCTGTGATTCATACTGTAGAACAATGGAGTCAGCCTTTACTGTCTATTCATGACGTGATTTCTAATCCTGCTATTTTTTTTCCTGTTATCCCTATACAGAGTTGTTAACTGAACTGGAAAAAAAAATGATAGTCTCAACTGTATTAACAGCTCATGAGTGAAAACTTGGCTCTGCTGATGTTACTGGCAATATTCCGATTCACTCCACTGGAGCCAAAATTTCACCTCATGTGTTTAATGGAATTAAAAAAAATCATTTTGGTTATCAAAAAAAAAACCCAAACAAACAAACAAAAAAGCTTAATAGGTATCAAGAAAGATATTTTACCCAAAGATTAGTTTACATCAATAGAAAGGTAGCTCATGAAGCAGGGATAATCAGAAAACTGGCAGTCCAGTTCACAGTCATTGGTTCTCAGACATCAAAATATTTGCTGTGGTCACACTTTTGAACTTAACACATGAATAGTTGCCTCCACAGTGGAAAGAAAGGAATGAGGTAATTGCTAGCTGTGGAAGAGTGCTACTGCAGCGAACCTTGCTAAAAGTTACGGGTCCATTCATTTACACAGACACGTTGCTTGACATTCCTGCTGATTTTCCTTAGTTCATTTCTTCATGCATTAGGATTTTTTCTCCTCTTAATCTTCCTCAACAACACAAAAAAAATGCACGTTTAATGAATATTCTTTGAAGTTGCAAGGACTTCTTTCCATTTAATTTCCCTTCTTATATATTTTCTGATTAAAAATTCACCTTCTTTCACTCCTTATTTTAAGATGATTTCGCAAACAAGTACTTTCAAGCACCTGGCTCAAAGCAAGGTGTACTTCATACTGGAAGTTGCCGTCAGCCTGCTTCACAGAAACATAGATGTGTGGGTTGAAGAAAAAGTCAGCTTTGGTCATTTTTCTAATATCATAGTTTTAGTTACTCTTGAGTTAAACCTCCCTCTGGTTTTCTAAGGTTATAACTAACATTATCAGCGAGGTAAGAAGCGATAGTACTGAATGAACAGTCTGGTCCTGATATCTTCCAGTAACTATGGAAACCTGGCCACTCAGTGAGCTTCTCGTCTTCAGCAGAAATCCAATAAAGTGGGCAACTGAAAGAAACAAAACAGGCTCCTCCTGAAAATGGACATATCGTTCTTTAGCTTTCACATTAAGCTTCACATCTTTCGTATGCCTCACGCAGAAAATATTGCATGTGAGCGACCGAGTATGAGTTTTCATTTAATTATTTATTTTTGATTATTAGCACAAATTGATCCTGACTGGATGTGTATGTATCCAACTGGTGATAAATGTGCAACATTTGCTGGTTTTGCTTAAGGGTCCGATATTATTCACCTCGTTGGCAAAGACGGCAGAAGCGGCCAGCCATTGCTCTAAATGGTCAGGCTCGTTATCCAGAGTGTGTTGTGCTAGCAGCATGAACAAGTTCAAATAGCACTTTATCATTTCTCAGGCAAATCATGCTGTACATAGGTGCTGCCCTGTATAGGAGGCTGTCTCCAATTATTCCTTCTTATTCAAATACACACCCCTCATTTATAAAAGCAAGAGTAATGAGCAATGCAGAGTGACAAGCCGTCATAAAAAGAGAAGAGATGAAGACGGAATGACATTTTCTATTGATGGTACATTCTCTATATAGCATAAATCAGATACTGAGGAATTTGGAAGAGAAAGAAAAGAAGCAAATTAAGCTGGAGAGAGCTTATGCATTTCATTGATTCCTCCAAGCATAAGTAATACTAACGAGGAATTGTTAGGCACCATCTATGCATAAAAATGATGCATTAGCCATTTCTGTTTGAAAGGTTAGTTCTCTAAGACTTCGTGACCCAAGTCCTAGAAAATAAAGTCAGCTTCAGCTCCCAGCGTCATGTCATGCCTTATTTCAACACACATGAGATAGAGGAGCTGTCACAAGAATATATAAAAAGTTGTCATTTTCTAAAGGGCGAGAGATAACAACCCTTTTCATGAGAAAGAACTTCCTAAAATCCCCCCAGGCAAATTTCATTGCAAGCACATGAAAAAAATTAATTCTTGCTCATAATTCAGAGCATTGCAAGCAGCATTTTAAGTGAATTAAAATAGACCTAGGTATTGGTGATGTGAGATAAAACCCATCAGCTCCTGAGTACCTCTTCAAATCCAGCAGCCTTTTAATGGTCGCTATGAAACAAATCACTAGCCTTAGTGATGATAGAGAATTCCTCTTAGAATACATGCAGTATCTTAAAAATTTCAAGGCTATGTGTTCTGCAGATTTCACCTGAATTCTCTATAGAAAAAAATCTAAATGATAAACAGAGCTAAAATAACTACATATGTTAGCATTATGTAATTTAAATTGCCATTTTAAAAGAAAATTATGTTAAGAATGCATTAAACTGAAACATTAGTTTTATATTTCCAAAAAATCTTTCATCACTACAGAGAGCTCCAAAAATGCTTAATGTGTTATGGGACTAGATTAAAGTCCATTTCCTAGTTCTTCATAAAGTGAGATTTCTCATTTCAGTTCATAGCTCCCATATTTCATAGATTTCTGACTAAAGAGGTCATGGGCTGAAGTGGAGGTGTCATCCAGACTTAACAAGCTTAGAAAGTTGTCTCCTCAGGTCAGTCTTTGAAAGCTTGCCTACCCTAAGTACTTATCTGCACCATACTGATTCAGGAGTGTCTGTGTGACCCACATGCACACTTTTCTCTGCTAGATTTTATGAGTAATTTTGTTAAAGTCAATAGGACGAGGCTTGAATGAAGCTATGAGGAGAGGCTACAGGAACTGGGCTTGTTAGTCAGAGAAAATATATTTTATGCCAGCCTAACAGCAGCCTAACAGCAGCCTTCTAACAGCAGCCATCATGATAGCTTGATTTTAGTTTACAATTTTCACTCCAGCACATTTCTCTTAAATTCCTAAGGAACAGGATCCTAATTCCTCTTACTCCTAAGGAGGAAAGGAAAAAATGTTCTTTAAAAACATTTTTCTAAAGCAGTGAGCGTCACCATTTCAGCTCACATATGTACCACCATTTTTAAATTAGCTGTGATATTTTGACACCCACCTTAAAGCAGGACTCTTTCGAGAGGTAGCAGCTATTGAGTTATCCACAAGATGGAGCCCAAAGGATCTATGAACAGAGTTAACATGACCAGTCTAAGCAATCTTAGGCAATATATTGCTGTCTCTCTATGACTGAAGTGCGTTTTACGGGAGACTTAAGCCACAGACTAGGTATTCTGCAAAGCAAATCTACTCCTCCCTAAAGATAATTTTGCATTAACAGATAACTCTGATTACATATTTGAAAAGATCATGAAGCTTTGAATTTCATGCTGAAACAGCAAAAGCCAGACATGTTCAAAGAATGTTTCCGAAGGTAGAATTTGTGTGGAAAATGCAAAATGCTATGAAAAGTCTACATCAATTATTGCAGTTCATTTGAACTTTTTTGCCATATCTCCACTTTCTGAAAATGTTATGAATAAATAATATTATAGGGTTATGTGAGACAATGATGAAATATGCAATTTCTGTTAAGAGATGGTCATAGCTCGAGGAATCAGGCTCAAGTACTTCCCATGGTTCAAATATGTCAAGAAGGACATGACCACGCTAGAGCCCGCAAAGTACCCATTTGATGTAAACGGAAAAGTAGACAAAAGAATGTGAGTGTGCTGGGCTTCAAGACCAAACCGGATGCTGCATTTTCACTAAATTCATCTTTTCAAAACACTTTTGAGAGCTTCAAATGAAATAAACGTTAAGAAGTTGTCTTATACATGTTTAAATGTCTAACACTAGCTAGCTAAGTTGAAACTATTTGCCCTAGTCTCCCTTAACAATTAATAGAGGGAAATAAGCATCTGCAGAGAGTAATTAACCTGTCTTACATATCTCTGTCCCATGTAATGAATTCCTCTGAGGAGTTACCTATATTTATGAATTGTATATAACAAGGAAAAAACTTTTTAATTTTTTGGTGAGATTCACTCTCCCATTCACGTTGAGCAGATCTAATTAAATATAGTAGATATATTTAGGTTAATTAAACAGAAAGTTCCCAATTAAGGAGAAAAAGAAACTACAGTAAAAATCTTGATTAACAAAAGCAGAAAACTAATTGCAATGACAGTACAGATAGTATACCGTTGATTATTTTTAAAAGCCTTCCAAAACCTTTTAATATTTTTTTCTCTTTTAAGAACATGATAGCAAAAGAGAGGAAAGATGAACAGAACTAGGCAGTCATTTATAAATCTTAATACCTGGTCAAATATCTACTCTCACTGTAATTAGATGCAGGCACAAATTCAAATGTTATCTTAAATGCTTAGCATTAACCTGAAAATATATGTTTAGCTCCCTAGCACCTATTTTTTTAGCGTGCTCAAGGTACGTAAGACTGATGATGCTAACTTATGTGAATGTTCTGAAAAAATATTCGGTTTTATTCTCAGCAGGATTTAACCTGAACTTTGTCACTGGTTATATTTTTGTAATCCATTCAAAGAAAAAAAATCAACGTATACTTTTAAATTGCAGAAGGATTTCTGTCTTATTTGCAAATCTGCATAGCAATTTACACTTTGAGATACAGATCTTGCCTAGCATTTCAATTGCAGTTATGATTACAACTTGTGTTAATCATTCTTACTTCCCTTGAAATAAAACAGTAATTTATTCTTCTCCTGCTACTAAGAAATGGAGAGTTAGGCTTGTATTTTAATGATTATGCAACAGGTGCAATTTCTGAGGAAAGAATGATCTGTATAATTGGTGGTCTGTGTTGTTACCATAAGTTAGGTATAATACATGTATATTGGCATCATGTCGGCAACACTCTCATCTGTCAATCAGCATAATATACCTAGACACCTGGATAGCCGTCTAACACATGGCTAATTGTCTAAACCACTTCCACAGCAATAAATTATTACTTTATTGCTCTGTGCAAATGACTGCTCAGAGGTGTGCTACTCGGATGCCGTTCCAGAATTAACTGTTCTTGAGTGATAATCTTCATTTCCTTTTTTTTTTTTCTTTATCTATGCAGACATCATTTTCAAAAATATGCTCTTACAAAGTTGTAATTAAAGCAAAAACAGTCAGGAGCAGCATGTTGTGAAGAACAAACATGGCTTAGGATATTCTGCCTCTAGAAGCTCCTCATTAGCCCTCTGTTTTAATCACCACATTAATTTGGGGTCACACCCTGGGAAAAGTTCACCTTCTCAAAGGCTAAATATTTGTCATTGTTCTTCATTCCTAATATCAACTAATTTCTGCTCTAAAACGTGTCTCCTCTAGCTTACCATAAGGCTAATTTATTCTTAATTGAAATTTTACATTTAATTATTAACATGAAAATATTTTGTCATCCATCTTTCATACTCTTACATGAAATCAATTCATAGTTAATAAGGGTCTTAACAACAAAAATGCATAGTCAAGGTATTTCCATGAAATGTGGACCCAGTGATGTAGTTTTACACCAGAGATTCAGATATCAATGATTAAATACTGTAAGAGATTGGGCTCTTATTATTTATATATAGAACAGTGGACAATGCTCATTTTGGTATAAATTCACTGGGAATTTTTATATCATAACTCTAACAACTTACACATCTCATTCTGCACAACTTAATTTAGCTACCCTTTAAAGAGCTAATAATTTGTGTTGGACTAAAGCATGGCCTGAGTTTGGCTATATTTTGCCTTAGTTATATGCAAATATAAAGCTAACTCTTGGATGTTACTAAAAATAGAGGTTTATTATCATATTCTCCCTGATGTATGTGTTCCCATCACACAATTTCAGGGACGAGCACATGAAAACACCGGGAGCTGAGAACGTTATTGAGGGAGTTCTTCAGGCCCTTCAGCACACGTGCCAAAAGATGAAGTGCCTTATAATACAGCACATGTACCTCATCTACAGTTGACTGCATTTGTATTCTTTTCAGCTCCATCGATGAAGATTTGTCCTCTTGGGAATTTAAGTACTTTAAAGACATTAACTTCTACTGCTATTGTATGAAATCGCTGTGTTTCAACAAGACATACATTCTCAGTGCATTTTAGCTGTATAACTGGGAAACAGAGAACATTGGTATCATTACTGATGCTCCCTGCAGGCTTTGCATCTCAGATTCAAGCTGAAGTAATTCCTCACATTAAAAATAGTTAAGGAATGTTGGAAGTGTATGTACTTCTCTGCTATTTCTATTTTTATTTATTCTATGCTATCATTATTTATTCTTTTGCCTCCTCTCTGAGCTTTTTTGTTTGTTTGTTTTTCTCAGTTATGTAAAGTATTGACTGTATTGACAGAATTGACTGTCCGAATTAAGTCTTAAAAAAAGAAACTATTCTAAAGAACAGTAAAATCTCCCAAAATGAAGAGTCAGTTCATTATTAACTATCCATTAAATACAGGGCAAATCAAGCAGTAAGGACACAAACATCCTCTCTGTAATAAGGTAGATATCTTGAAAAAAGGTACTACAGTAATGGAAATAAGAACTGTGAGAAGCCTGTCAGCACATGCAAAGTGCTAATGCAAAGATGAGTCTGCTGTATATGTTACAGGTTCTAGGAGCAATGTTTTAGGAGCAATTAATTGCCATGGCAAACCACAACATTTAGGAGGTTTTAGCCTTAACAGTTTACCCTCATTGTCATCGTTAGTTAAAAGAGTCATGCTCAAACATCGGTCCAAGGCAGGCTGCAGTGCTACACAACCCAAGATGAACACTCCCTACTAATGATGTAACAGCGAGAGCACTAGCTGGTTGCTCATGTTCACCTCCCTGCTCTGCTGAAAACCTTCCAGGCAACCTGGAACTTAGTAACTTAGTATTTTGTATCATCTTCCTTGTTCATATGGGACAATACCTCAGAGAATGCTAGAATAAAAATAAAAAAAAAGTAAAATGAAATATAAGTATGAAATTTAAGAGATTCTCTAAGGACAAAGCTTGTGAAGAATGAACTTTACAATAATCATACACCTCCAGCTTCTCCTTGCTCATCCACCACCTTCTTGCTTTCTTTAATTTGATCCTGCTCTACGGTAACTATTGGTCACATACTGTAAAGGCAATTTCCTCATGTAGAGCTGAAGACTGGGAAAACCCAAACTATTCTTTTCATAGGAATCTTGCTGCAACTAATCTCTCCTGCGAGGAGCCATTTCATTACACAAACGCTCAATCAGGTGGTCTTTCTGCTGCTTAGTGGGCTCTGTGGCCAGAAAAATTTGAAGAGGACAGAAGCAGATGTGAGGGATCAAGCTAAGTTCACTGCTCTAGAAAACATGTCAGGAAATTTGGCTGCCTCCCTTGAATTATACAGGAAGACAAAAAATTCACAGAAAGGAGAGGATCTTGAGCAGGGTGATTAGTTAGCATTAATTATAATATTTTTTCCATTTTTTTTTTTTCGTTTGAGATCATCTGTTTTGGCCAAATAAAAAGAATAGTTTATTCTGTTTGGTTTTTTTGGAACACTTTCTCCACAATTTGAAGACCACTGTCCTGACTAGGGTAAAACTATTTCATTGAACCTCAAATTTAAAATGCACTGATGATTAAGCAGAAAGAGGCAGCATTTTAAATTCTCAAAGACTGCAGTGTTCCAAATGAATTTTGAAGTAGTAATGTTTATTAGCTTATCTAAAAGACCATTTGCTAGTTTATCTATAGTTAATTTTCAGGGCAAATGGGATTAGCTTGACAGTATAAGAGAATCTAAGGCTTTCCCTTTTGTGCATGATGTATAAACTGGAAATTTTAGGGGCAAATCCTGAGAATTTCATGAAAAGACTCCTGTTAATCTTAATACACCTTTTGGTCTGTAATGTCTTTACCGATGTTGTTGTTAGAGTGTCGTGGCTGGATTCCTCTAATGCCCAGTCCAAATCCTGTTAAAAATTCTTTGTGCTTGTTTTAATAAGAGGTACTTAGCCTAATTGAAAGAGACTTCCTTATTTATAATATGCATGAAGCTACACAATAAAATACTTTTTGCAGCTATAACATGTATTATTATTCTGTTATTCTTCACTAAAGCAAATGATTCTAGTTTTATTTCCATTTTCTGCACAACATACTCTTTTCTTACAGAATGCTCATACTAACAAACATATTTGCTTTCTGAGTAGCAAATGACTGTTATACAGATGGAAATAAATAGACATGTTATAATAAAAAAGCATGTTCTGCTTTTAGCCTTGCCAATTTATGATTCTATAGATCAGAGGATTTCTTCTCTGAATCCATATCTGAAGACAATTTACAAAAACATGCTGCATATAATTAATATCTTTCTGACATTCAGAATAGCAGTCAATAATCAAAGAAAATTTGAGGTGAATGTGAAAAATAGCAAGACAACTATCAAGCTTGGCTACCAAGATTAATTGAGAAGGACAAAAAAAAATAGATGGGGATAAAACTACATAATTTCCATTCATCAAATTCAGGTCTTATGTAGCTTTATTTTATCAAAATTCCATCTGCTTTTACTAGATTCAAATCTGATCCTTCTCCTTTTCTAATATGTTTTAAGCATTAAACAAATTAAGTTTAAACACTTTTTTAACATAAAAAAGAAGAATTATTTACCCAGTAAGCAGTCACTTTGGCTAATAGTATCAAAACAACTGTTAGAAGTTAGAAAAGGTTCTGTTTATTGTATTGTCATTTGAATTACATCTTTGATAAGATAATATGACACATCAGAAAGATGGCTTAATGTTGAACTGACTAAAATTGATGTAGATTTGGCAAAACATAAGTAGAACTTCCTTTTTTTTTCCAATAAAATATAGATGCATTTTGGCATACCTGACATATCCTATGAAAACTTTTGATTCTAAGAAGTCTTCAATTTTTTTCATGAAAATACAAAGCAGAAACATCTCTGGTTGTCTTATATACATATTTTCTATTTTATGCTGGGAAAACAATAAGGCCAGACACTTTGCTTGATGCCAAGAACCTCAGCATTCAAGTTCTGAGTGGATACTGGTGCAATTATTATCTCTGTGGAAAATGTGGACAAGGGCAACACAGCTGCCTTCCTAAACTTCAGTAACAAGACTTGGGCTGACTTCTTATTTTTTTCTGCATGAATTCAGGGGATTCTTAAACTCTCTACATGATTTGTATTTCCCTATAGGGAAAAAACAGAACACAGTGCCTTCACACTTTTTGTTTGTCTGCCTTTATTGTTTTAAAATAATTTAAAGATGTGAGAGACAGATGTTATAAAGAATCTGCAAATGAATAATGCCTTCATTCATTGCATACCTCTGATCATTATTGGTGATTTTTTGATTTTTTGGAACATTTTTGGATTTTTTTACTGTTTTGCCTGCAACACAAGCACAACATAGTATTCTCTGATAGTCATATCAGTTATCAGTTTGTGAAGTTCAGATTTTTTTCTACTTGTCATGAATTTTCCGTAATAAATTGAAATTTAGAGACAGATGGGCCTCTGACTTACTAGGTACTTTGTCCCAATGAATTTCCATTCCAAAGATACATTTCATGGAAATCTTTTATTTACCATAGAATTTATCTAAACTTGTTCGTGAAACTATTTTGTGTTTTGGGGAAGTTTAAAGCAACATATTTGTACCTAAATTTACAAGAATGCTTGCTAATGCACATAAAGATAACAAATGTACCTTTGTCAAAGGATCCTTGTTCTGCTACTCCTTATTTCTAATTCCTCACTTGGGAGCAAGTATATGCATCTAGATTGTATTTTTAGTTTCTGTAACCCTCTCCCCAACTGTTCCATTATTTCTGTTCTGGTGTGCATGCCATTTGCAATCAGTATGTCTTTAAATGCAACAACATGGATCAAGCAGAGACCTGATGTAAAGCAGGAGTGAGTGAGTAGGCCTTTGGGAGCTACATCACAGAATGACAGTTTTGCAAGGAGGACGAGTGCGCATTTCCTTTTGGGAACAATCTCATCACTCTTGGGATTTTTTTAAGTAGCTCCTTGAAGGTATAAGGGAATCCAACATTTCTTAACAGTGAAAACATTTGGTTTTACACTCTGAGGCACAGAAACAGGAAAAAAAAAGACACCTGCGGACTATTCTGAGTTGGAGATCAGGATCTTGGTGAATCAGAGTCCTGCGAGCAGAGTTTTGGGGACCAGAGGCAGCTCATCCCCTGCACTGCTGCATCTCTCTGCAGGAGATACTGTCTTTCACACACAGCAGACTGTTAGAGCCAAGTGGCAGAGCACTGATTCTCTTCCAAACAGCATCTGCCTTGTACAAGGCAAGAAGAAAAGTCCAGCTGGTATAGGCAGCACTCTTGTTTTTGTAGCATCAGTACCAGTTTTAGAGATGGTTCCCTGAGATCTCTCCTGTAGCTCCTTGGGATATCTTATAGCTGAGATGTGTTCTCTTATGATCGATAAAAGATATGAGTTCAGTTTTCTGTGTTATCTCACTTAATTTGCCTGGAAAAAGACACGAAATGAAATGGCATTAATCTATGCAGCTGAGTTGCTGAAAATGGATCCTTTCATTTCAAAAGTGTATTAATTGTATTTTCAACTATGTCCTTCTGTTCCTTGGAGCGCCATTGGATCAATCTAAAACTCACTAACCTTACTGAAGCAGGTTAAATTGTTGGGGATCCTTACACGTCTGATTTAGATTGCCTTGGATGTCTCTTCCACACACAGCCCACCGTTATTTGTCTGATTTTGCCCAGTACTGAACGCCTCGTGGTCTGAATTTGCCCTACGTAGTTAGGGACAGTCCACTCGGCTCAGGTCACTTAGCAGTGTAGATGCCCCCAGTTAGATATGTAGTTAGCAGGAAAAAAAAACTCTTTGACTGAGGACCACACAGCCCACCCAGGATATGAAGAACCTCCTAGGGATATTTCTATTAAGTGGTGACTGCCTTCCTCAAGGACGTGTTTCAGTTGGAAGTTTAGTTAGATAACAGGTTCTATAAGTAAGAAAGATTGTGTTAACTGTTACACATTTAAAATAGATATCCCTGAAGGCTTATGTTACCTGACTACAGATGTCATGAATAAATACATTAATTCCTGCATTGCAGCTCTAATCATACTAAAATGTGCTCTTTTTCTTTATTTCTAGTTGCTGTAGAGAAACATCATGAACAAAGTAAGTAAAAAGCTGATAGAAAATATGCTACATTTGATTTTAGGAGAGAGATTTGTTTTTATATTGTCAAAATTTCGACAATAGAAAATGAGGTTCATCAAGACAAACTGGCTTGTGGGCTTGTGAACCAGGTTTCCATTGACTGTCTGGAATGCAGGACCCAGATGTGCCTCACAAGTTCCAGGGTATATGAAACCATTTTCCATTCCCTTGCTGGGATGATACCTATCTTTGCCCTGTATCTCCATTGCCCAGATCCCACTAGAAAGAACCGATGGACACAGCAACAAGAAAGGGTATTCTCTGGTGAGGTCTCTGATCCAGACAATAGATTTTTTTTACCTCTAGGTTTTTTCCTCTCGATTTACTGCAGACTTCAATTGCTACCATAATTGGACCAAACAATTTCCTCAGAAATGTCGCTATCTCACTATGAGTTTTTCTATCTCAAAATGTTATTCTGTGGATATATCACTGTTTTTAAATAACACAATATTGCATACCGTTTATATTTTAATAAAATTTAATATTTTCTTAATTTTATTAAATATATATTACACATATATATAATTTTAAAATATTTTCACTACTTCAAAGTGCAGCTATAAAAGCAGTACCTATTCCAGACAAGTGACTCCAGACTAACAGAGGAATATGGAAAGCTATTATTCCTCTATGGAATATACTGAACTTTCATTCTGTCTTCTGTATGAAACGGTATCCCAATTATGTTGCAATAAAATACTTTCACATATTTTATATAAACATGAAGGAGAGATTTTTCTTAGCAAAGAGTAATAGAGGTTCTTCACCATTATAGAAATTATATGTAATTTGTTTTAAAAACACAGACTGTAATCTTGCAATCCCTTAAACTGCATAAAAATGTTGGAAAAAAAGATTTTTTTACATTATTTGAAGTTTGGGAAAGAAAAGGTTCTTTTATCAAGGTTCTTTACTTAAAAATATCAAAAAGTTCTTCTTAAGTGAAATTCTAATATGTAATACACAGTCATCTATTAAATTAATAATGAGTTTTTTCTTAAGCTGTCTAAAAATTAGAAAGCTTTCTAACATATTGGTTCTTCTTATTTGCAGAGCATGAAGCTGTTAAACATGAAAAAACTATTTCTCAAGCTAAGTCAGGTGCGTTTTGTAATTTAATTTCCAGTTACTCTGGGCTCTGTTCAGTAAGGTTTTCTGTGATCTGTAAAACTAGGAGACTTTCTTGCGCTAAACATTTTTTATTTTGCTTTGTGTCAGTGGCTTTGTGTCAGAGCAGGGAGGGGAGGAAAAAACGAGGGTGAAATTTAATTAAGAGGATTCAGCTTTTGCAGTTTTTCACAGTTTCTGTGTCTTTCTAACACTGATGGCTTACAAAGTGTCAGCGACACCCAGTTTCCAGGGTAGAGAGGGGTATCACCATTTGCCTGTCTGGAAATCAAAGACAAGTGCCTGGAATTACACATTGCAGCCTTTTCCATAAACAGACACTTGTTACAGGAAACAACTGTAGTCCCCAAAAGGGAGAGAACATAACCCCACTGCATTATATATGTAGATATATAGACTGAAGAGAGCCAGCCTAGGGTTTTTGTCTCAAAACAAAAGCAGGAGTTGAGCAGTTAAAACTGCTCAATTTCTTGGCTAGCCTCTGCGCTCGGTAAGTTGTAAGTAATATTCAGCTGCAAGTGGCTGCAGTGAGTCAGATTGGACCATGACTTGGTGAGGAGTTTGACCTGAAATGAAGAAATGATTCTAAGAGGATATTTTTATAGAAACTCAGCCAAAAACTTGGCTCTGAGTGGTCTGACTGGCTGCAAACTAGATAACAGTGTCCCTTCAACCTTTGCTGATGAGGCTGCTGCTTGCAGAAGACCAAGATTTACATGAAAATGAAGTATTAATGAATAAGTGGTCAGATGAACTGCCTAGAAGCCTACTTTTTCGGTAGAAAATTCAGTCTTTTTTTTTGCTCGTGCTTTTTTTCTTGAGTTATATTTTTTGAGGAATAACATTTTTTTCCTATGCAAAAAAAGAAGCTCATGCAGAGATGCAGAAGCTGCATTTGGTTCCTTCTCATTGTCCCTTGAAAAATTTATCCCAAACCTAAATGAGGAAGAGAGACTGGGGCAAATTGACTTCTGCCTATGTGATCCACCAGATCGCACGTAGATAGCAGTGTATATACCAGTCCCCATGGCAAGGAGTTTGCAAGCATTAGGGCATCCTACCACAGAGCATGTACATCAGGCAAGTACATCAGAGTACGGTATATTCCAGATTAGAACCTGTGGAATTTAAATGCTTGAAATATGTAATATATAATAATAAAATAGAAATAAATTTGAAAAGTAAAGTCTGCCTAAATTTACTTTAGACCTTTTCTCCAGTTATTAGTGGTTGCTTTGGAAAGCAATGTCTGTTTTCAGTTTCAGTTGATGACTGGAAGTGTTAATTTGCAAGCATTGGTGCAATAGTTGTTCTGCCTGCTGTGTGTGGAGGAGGCTCTTGAGTTAGCACACTGAATTATAACACTCTCACTCTGCACAAAGCAATAGACTGCTTTTTCACCTTGATTCACAGGAGCTTCAAGCTGTTATTCCTATACTTCCTGCCATCAGATTAACATTTATCACATGAGTGAGAAGGCAAAGGATTTTGGAAAATAGACTGATCCTGTAGAGAAATTTTTAAATTAAAAAGGGTCTTTTGTGTATGTGTCGGAGCAGGTAAAGCAAGAGAATTAATTCCGGTAATTCTTCTGAAACACAGAGAAAGCCATTTGCAGTTTTATTTTTTTTCTCTATTTAAATTAGATACATCAGAGCAAAAATGAATATTAATGCTCAGAGTGCTGCACAACTAGAACTCTGCAGAGGAAAGAAAGTCTCTCCAATGAAATATTTCAGGACTTTGTATTTTGGCCTTATTCAAAATCAAAACAAAGCTTGAAATTCTCAGAAATATAAAAAAAAAATTGGACTTATGCATAAATATTCCATATTTTGACAATCTTTTCATGACATGAAAAATAGTTAATGAGAAATTAGATAGTCGTCATAAAAGTAAAAAACTGAAATATTTCTTCTGTTGTTGCCATAATACCTAGTTTTGACTTTATCGGATTTTTTTTCAATGCTTTTCTGCATATGGATGTTCTGGTGAACTTAAATGATTCTGTAAAGCTTCCTAATCTCTTGAAATGAGATTTCTGATAGAGACTAATGTCTTTAGGTTTTGCTAATCCATTCTTTAAGCTTCCCTTTTGGTTACAACCAATCCTTAGAAAGGAGAGAAATGTCTATGCAGTCATGTCCCCGGATAAGTATGAGGGAAGGAGAAGCAGGAGTCTTCAGGGTGTTCCCCCTGGCATGGGCTTCTCAATAGTTGCTGTTCAGTTAGGCTGGGGAATAGGTAAGAAAAGGGGAGAGAATCGCTGCATCTGTTTCAGATGAATGCAAGTCCACAGCCCTGTCCAAGAGACACTCTGCCATAATCAAAAGACGAGCTAGCTAACAAATCTTCAGAAATGAATTCATTTTGACAAGGAGGTCCCAAACATTCTCATTTTAATGGACCAGACATGCAATTCACTTATAGAGTCATATGATAGACTTACAGAGTAACTGTTGACAAAAATTGCAATCAGAAAAAAAGAAAGCTTTTTTTCTTTAAATATCAACATGAAAAACTTAAAGTCCAAATATAACCCAATGAGATACACTGACAGTGTGCTAAAGCTCATCTAAGAGAACAAACATGATCCTTTTTCTGAACAGGTTGCTTCTTCAGATTCCTGGTTGTTCTATAACAACATTTCTAGTTTCACAACCAGCTGTGAAATGGAGATGAGAGCTTTTAATGCACTGCTCTCAAAAGGACCTGAAAATAACGATAGCTTACTATGGGAAGGGAAAAAAAAGGCCTAAACTTAATTCAAGTGAAGAGAAATTAAATCATCCCCTACCAGATGACAACTTAAAAGCATAGAGATTCAAAGCTATATTTTATTTCCAAAGAAAAAAAAGAGATCAATACCAATGGAGATTTTTACCTCCCTGTATTTTCTGCCATTAATAATAATTTCTTTTCAGAAACAAATTGAAAAAAAAACCCTCACAAACCACCGTTATTTTATGCTTCATGTCCGTGCTTGCACCCTTGCTTTGCCGTTAAGTTGTCATGTTATGGATGAGAAATGGACTGTGTAGCTATGAGACTGCTCCTCTGTCAAGTGAGGCATGATAGATGGCTTTTTAGGTCTCTTTGGCCTTTTTATATCTCCGGAGATTTCAGGGGGCAAGTTAAAAAAGAAAAAGACACAGAAGAAAATCTGTGGAGGTTGATCCTGCTGTCTGCTCTCACCAAGAAGTTCTCTGGAAGTTGCAAGCTAAATTTGAAGGAAATGCCACATATGCTGAGACCGCTCAATAAACCGCTTTCTAAATATGCTACTACCTGCGTATTTAGTGAAAGTCCAGATTAGGGTTAAGGTTTCTAGGCTGGACACTTGATTTCCAGAGCAGTAGCCCCCACTAAGGAAGCAGCAGTCTTTGAGATTTAACCTCTGGAAGACTGATCATCTGCTAACATACAGATGGTCTCAGCCACTCATCCAGTTCCCAGTACCTCTCTGCATTAGATGTTTCTCATTTAGAAACATCTTTGACTTCCAGGCTGGAAACTGAACTCATATGCAGGAGCTGAGCAGCTCACTGTGCACGTTCAGGCAGACCGGCCAGGAGGGTTTCTAGCGAGCTGGTGCTCAGTTAAGTCGGATGACTTCAGGGGACAAGCCATCCCTACCAGCCTGACCTCCACCCTGCCAGTGTCACTTTGAATCTGGTGCACAGCAGAAGTCTTGGGACAAGGCAGTGAGCCCCAGGCATGTAACTGTAAACTGCCTCCATCAGCGGGAGGAAATGGAAATACATGCTGAATGTGCTTTAAATTCAGTTAAAAAGAAGAGTGATGATGTATGTGAATGTTGAAAGGTGGGGGGAAGGTTTGAGCTCAGTTGGGGGGAAAAAAGGGAAATAAGAGCCAAGAAAAGATCAAGAAGTGGGGAGTTAATGTCAACCACGCTGGGCAGAGTGGGAGTCTGCCAAAAGACTTTGCCTTTCCCACCCATTTGGCATTTAAGAGAAGCCACAGGTTCGGCAAGAACAGCCCCACCTGTACCCTGCCTGGGGCTGAATCCACTGGCCTCCTCAGGGGCAAAAGAAGCTCTTCAGGCCCAGTTGCTGTCACATCACCCCACCATGGAGCCACATCACTGAGCTGGGCCATGGGCTGGGCCACAGAGAGTAGACACACGTGGATAAGTCTGAAAATATTTGTGTCTACGCACTAGCATCTGAGCAGAAGTTATCCAGATTATACATATATTTTATATACGTATATATATGTGCAAACATATACATATATATATATATATGTATTTGTGTGTGTGTGTGTGTGTATGTATATAAAAATATATATATACCTAGCGGCTGAATTTAGGAGTTCAACATGTTGATATCCACAAAGTTGTCATAACTGCGTAATGGGATCATTAGAAATACAGTTTCTGTCTGAGTGGCTACCTGAAAGACACTACCAAGTAAGTGGCTGTTTTCTGGAGGCTAAGACGTTTGGTACAGTAATTTGTTCTTTTACGGAATTTGATCCCCCCATGCAGTCTGAATTTAAAATGTATGTGCCATTTCTACAGTGCTACAATGAAGTGATGTTGCTAAAAGAATACATTTATTTTTCCTCTGTGGACTGTATGTTAAAAGACCATATGTTTAGAAACATTTTTCCAGTTACATGCACCTTTGTTGACATAGTAAGCATTTCTAATTTTAATACTGCTTTCACAATACAGACGAGAAAACTAAACACCAGAACCCTCACCGAGCTCCGGCCGAGAAATCAGGTAGGAACAAGTCATTCTTCATAGTTTAGCGCGTGGGTTAAATACTACTCAGGACCTCTCTATTGTAGTACATTTGAATTGCAGTTATTTTGAAATATGTGACTGATAACGCTTAGAGCAAAGTCAGCAGCATTGCAACGGAGCTCACAGTACTTCCTTTCTGATGATGAAGCCAGGTTAGGATGCTTAAGGTCCGGACTACTTGTCCCTGCTTCTGTGCCAGAGCTGGGCTAGTACAAGGAGGTGGAGCTTTAAATCAGACGTCTGAAATGATCCCAAGTACCCTTGTAACATATTGCTGCTTTCCCTTCCTTCTTTCCTTCTTTCCTTTAACTCAGATTTTTCCAGCACTAATTTTACAGCACATTTCTGCTAATAATTCCTGTGACACAACACAGGGAGCAGTGCACAAGAAGGGAGTGTGGCAGAAGGGTGAATTAGTTCAGTGTAGGACTTGATTAGTTCTTAAACTGGCTTTCTCACAGATCAAAAGTCTTTTGATATTTGTGTCCTTTCTATGATTTAGCCATGTAAATTTTTTAATAATGCAGATGGAAAATATTCAATTAACACTGATTACTATGGAAGCAGAATCACTTCAGGGATTGCAACATTCTCATCATCATTTATCATCTCTCATCAATGGTTTGTAGCCATCTGAAGGCTTCCTTTAGTATCAACCTCTTGATTTCTACCAAAGCCTCAAACCAGATATAAAATGAAGGATAACCAAATCATGGACAATGATGCCAGATCATTAGACTATAATATGATTTCACGATGATGATGGTGGTGATGAATTTTTTATAAAATAAAATACTATTTCTCTTGAATTGAATTGTGATGGTGCCACCTCATTTCTATTCTTATATAATGTATGATTTTCCTTCTTTTGAGTATTGTAATAGATGCTGTACAGAATAGTAATGCACTGTCTCTGTCTGTGATCACTCAAAAGAAATGTGAGTGTTCATATTGTTCGTAGATTTCTGTTAGTTTCTATAAGAACTCACATGTTAATCTATTATTTTACTATAAAGTGTTATTATATTTATAAATATAGCCAGTAAAAATAGTTTTTGATATTTTTTATCTAATCTTAAACTGCTGTAAATTGTTCAATCCCATATAAATTCTATTTAAGTTGAAGAAGTTACTGCAAAATACTGCAGTATATTTCTCACTGATGTTTAGTGAGCTAGCAAACAATTCTAGAGAAGGAGAAATGACATCTTTGAATCTACAGGTTTTCCACTCCTAAAATCACATTTTTTTTAAGTTCAGGTAAGCTTAATTTTGAAGAAAATCACATGTTTCAAACTATCACAAATGTTTTCATACATATATATTCTCCGTGACTGGAAGCAAAACTTCCCGAAATCTCATGACTCACTTTGTTTGAACCAGAGTTGAAATCTCACCTTTGGTGCTTGGCCAGTCTTTTTCATGTTTATTGCAACCAAACTGAAAATCAAGTCAAGTTGGCCAAACATAAACTGCTATAAAATTAACTTGTAAGCTTTCCAATCAGTACCTATTGAGCTTTAAAATTGAAGACTTGAAACAGTGGGTAAGTCATCCCATTTTTATTGAGCAAATATTTAATAGTGATAAGAATTATCCTTCTGAGTTGATTATTGCTTTTCTTTGATTAAAAGGAGTTGTCCATAATAAGCTTAGAGTTAGACCAGAGTTCTCTATGTTACAAGTCAGTTGAATTGTACCCAGAAATTTCGATTATCCATTGGCTGGTATTTTTTCTCATTTGCATGATTTCATTACTGTCTTAAATGCCAGGATACTTCGTTATTTCAGTGGGGGCAGGTAGCTAGGAAGACTAGCCACAGTCTAAGCATTAGAATCTATCTACATTTTAGGCACCTGAATGCTTTGTGTCTTTGCATGGGTGAGGGAAGCTAAAAAAAAAAAACGATCAGAGCTGAGTACCGGAAAAGTATTGAATCTTAAAAAGTTCAGGATCTGTTTTCTCTTTACATCTACATATTACAATTTACCTTCTCTTGTCTTCTGTAGTCCAGTCAAAAACAACAAGTACGTGGTACCTACCTTGATCAGAAAATTCCTGTAATATAGCGGGATATGTGTGGCTTTCCTGTTTTTAACGTATTGCAGCTCTCCCATAGAAACTTGCAATTTTGCTTAACACTGTGCAGTCCTTACCCCATGCCTTCCATTATTTTTGTTTAACATGTTGTATGTCATTGTTATTTAATAGTCCACTCCATTTGCCATAACCAAATGCTTCAGAACAGCAGTAATCTTATTCTATGCTTTCCATATCACAAACTCCAACAAAAAAAATAACACAGGAGTGACAAGGCTTTAAATGAATTGCTCTTAACAGTCAGCTGGTTTAAATGGATACTTCTGCTGAATTAAAGGGACAAGAAAGAGATCGCCACAACACAACATATTTTGGTCTAGAATTTGGCTCAGTCAGAAAGGACTAGTGAAATGCATTGGTTCATGCATTTTCTCACTATGCAGACTTCTTGTTAGCTTTGTATAATCTTCCTATCTTCATTACGCAAAGATAAACTGTAAATGTAAAAGATAGGCTCAGTTGTGACCTCAAATACTCCCACCCCCAAGAAAAGCCCAGATATGGAAAAAGAAGTATTCTTCAGAGGCATAAGTTTCACTTCACACTTTATAAAACTCTTTGCCTTTTAAAATTCCCCCTCATCTCTTCGTCTCAGCATTTCCTGGAATTATCTTCCCCTGGCATCACAGTTGCTAGGAGTTCAAGAATTCACTTAATTGGCAGAAGCGCCAAGATACATTGCCCTTTTGTCAAGGCTTGCTCATATTTGGAATATATTCTACTTTACAGCCCATCTTTGCATTTTTGTTGATCAAAAAGAAACAAACGCACAGATTTTTTTTTTTTAATTGTGAGCAGCAGGACCTGAAACAAGCTCAGCAGAACCATCCAGTTCTAAAAGGTGCTGTGGTCCCTATTTGCATGCATTTGGCCTACTTGCAATTATGCTATGAGAGCTGTGGTGTTTTTCTCATTTCCTTTTAAGCAAGTGTGACTTTGCTATAAATTAAATAATGCTAGACTGTTATTTTGAAAATGAAGCTTCGTTGTCCTTTCTGTCTCCAACAACCTAACATAAATTCTCATTATTTCCAGTAAAAAATATTAAATAGAAAGGTGTACTGCCTACAAAACAGTGCTGGGTTTCTAATTTTCTACAGTGATATATAATTTATTCATACAGACTAGAATGTGTTCAAGATTTTGAGAATTCATCTGAAGTATCTCTGACTTGACAACATAAAGGTCAAGTGAACAGTTGCTGCATTTGTTCTCTACTCCCCTTTAAAAGATGGAGAGTGGACATAAATCAAGTTTTAGAAATTGTGGCACATGTCTATTAATTGGCTTTTTTTTCTTTAAGATCCATGCGTAACTCTTAGACACATTAGCAGTAGTATCTATAGAGGAATGTGTAGTACTACCGAACATCACTGTTTTGTGACAGATCCCTTTGTGAATAATCCTTTAGTGATTAGTCTTTTGGCTCTCTTCCGAAATAACAGCATGAAGCAAAAGAAAATAAATGTTTATTCCTGAAATATGTACACACAATCCTTCTCAGCATTCCTTCTTAAGCATACAAAACACACTTTAGAAACATGATGGCAATTTTGTAATGGTGTTTCTTTTGTCTAGAGCATGAAGCTGTCAGACATGAAAAAGGTAATCCAACAGCAAAACCAGGTAGGCATCAGAATTTTATGCGTGCATTATATTTGGAACTGTTATTTAAAGAAATAGTAAAATACACTTGCATATGACTGATGCCAAAAGCAGCAAAAGCGTAGCACTGCTTACTGTTTTGCGGTGTCGGATGGCCTTGACATGTCAAACCATAGGTAATGAAATGCAGTATGTATTTGTAGTGCCCTTTGTCATTTTCTGAAGATATATATCAAAGGTCAAGTTCCTGCTTTTGTAATTCAGCTGACATCAAAGGAGAAATTTCAGCAAAGAATATAAACTTTTATTTGAAGGTTCAAATGACTAAATTTTGCTAATTATTTTTGGATATCTGCCAAGCCTCATTCTTTGAACCTTCACAGTCTCCGTGGATATTGCTTGTCAGCCGCACTACATTTTTCCTCCAGAGCACTTTATATATGCTACACCAGTCAAATCAAGATCAGATATTATCCATAGCTTATGAAAAATGCTTCTTCATATAGAAATTGTATAGGAATTATTATAATTCTTAAACAATCTCTCTGGTACAAGTAAGTAAATTATTGCAGCTACAGGAAACAGCTCAATTCAATTTCACTGTGTAAGAATCACCTTACATTTAAAAAAAGTCATAAAGTCATATTCTCCAGCCTTCTCAGTCAAGGGGAATACATGGAGAATTTAAATTCTTATTGTTAATTTTATTCATGCTTAATTCTAGCACTAGTATAGCACTTTTCATATGTAGATGCAAACATCCCCACTTTTTATTATTCACTATTATACTGGTTTTGATTATAGAAAAAAAGACTGAAATTATGTTTAGATATACAGTAAATATACAGAACAAATAAATAACTATTCTTCACTGCAAAAATATTATGCTGCACCTGCCTGATCTGAGCATTTTTCTATCCTCTTTTTACTTTCCAGCCAAATCAAAACCAAGTGCAAGTAGGTGTCATATCATGTTTTTATGGAATATAAGCTTGCTTTTCAGATGCATGTTGTCTCAGCTTGCATTTTTGTAATTTTGTCATGCTAGACAATGATATTTTTTGTATATACTACAGATATTCTTTACACTGTATTCGGTCTTAAAAACATTGAAAATGAGCACATTTGTAATTTAAAAATGTGAAGCTGCAACAGTCGAAGTTCATTTGCAATTTTTACATTTTATAAAATTATGTCATGCTAGTAGCATGACTTGGGTGATTTTAGATGAGTGTGGAGACATTATTTATTATTATGTGAATTCATCATTTATGAAAATAACAAAATGGCATATAGCATAAACTGAATTAGACAACCTTTTTATAATTTCTTTTACATTTGTTTCACAATGTATTTTTCTGCTTTAATAAAATACAGAATTACATTAAGGAGGAGTACCTCAATTTTAGATGAGGTGTAAGGAGAATTCAAGGGGAATTTCTTGCACAACAAAGATTTCCACTGAAGTCCTTTAGATAATGTCCATTTTAAGAACAATAGGACTTTTGAATGAGTAAGGAAAAGCTGAGAGACATGCTTATTGTGACAAGAAATTACAAGATGCATAATTCAAACTATGATCAGACAATAGTAATGTTTCATGAAGGACAGTGTTTTCACTCAATACTTTGAATTGTGAAAATAAAAAAAATTGAAATATTGACTTTTCCAGGCAGATTACCTGGATTCTCCATGAGACAGGATCTTTCTTTTCATTAAATATTTGTACAATGCTTGACATAGCCAGACCAAATCTTCTCGTGTTATTCTGATACAAAGTAATATATGAGTAAAGAGGACCCAAAATCAGAGCTGAGGCACAAATTTCTTCCCACCCCAAGCCAGAAAGCAGCAACAGTATTTCTGGATAATGACCCACTAAAAAATTCCCATCCTCAGAAAAAATAGATTTCAACTGCATTTGGGGAGTTGCTTCACAATATGCAACAACATATTGCTTCACAATATGTTGTTGAGGCCTAATTTAAGAGGATTGTCTCTTCTTGTTAGTCTTGTCTTTTGAGTAATTTCCACCCAGCACACACATAGAAACCATTTGGAAGATGCCTGAGGCAGAGTGTGCTGGTTCCATTAAGCTTCCTTACGTAGTCTTCAATGTCAGATGCTTAAAGTTACACAGGATGAATGTGTAACTTTACCCTTTACCCTTTAACATCTGACAGAAGACAACATGTTGTCCTGAATCATAGCTCCAAGAGGAAATGGGGAAGATGAAGCATCTGAAGTAGACCTCCTTAAAGGTCTGCTGCAATCTTGACTTGTAATGTTCATATTTCAAGTCACCATTGCAAAATCATTATTTGCGATAGAGCTGATGATGGTTTTATTTCAATTTTGTCATGTTTGCATCTTA
This sequence comes from Crypturellus tataupa, assembly GCA_034781795.1. NCBI lineage: Eukaryota > Metazoa > Chordata > Aves > Tinamiformes > Tinamidae > Crypturellus > Crypturellus tataupa. The sequence continues at coordinate 3,045,965 of JAWLRI010000240.1, forward strand.
TGCAAATTTGATTCCACTTTTCAAATTTGTTCAAGCTTATAATCACTGGATCAAATTACTGACATTTTGTGTCTTCTCCACTGAACTGTTTATCTGAGAGACTCACCAATGCACTTTTTTGTAACACACAACCATCAGAGACTGACGGTGAATAATTCCTCAGGGTTTCTATAATAAGGACCATTTTAAACAAAAATTAAAAAAATACAGTCTACACCGTGTTCTTCCTGTTGTTTTGTTTTGGTTTCCAAGAATTTCTTCTATTACCTTGACATATAGTGAATATAAAAAGCAAAGATACTTTCCCTTGACCTTTATAAAGGGATATCATCTGTACCACATTCTTGAACCTATATCATGCTGTTTGAAATGGTAATAAAGGTTAACAGTGCCTTTAGGGAAAAAAAAAAAAAGAAAATAAAGGGAAAACAGTATCAAATCAAATTAAAATCACACACAAAAGAACTTCTTTTTACACTCTGAGTTCTGAACTAACCATCCTTGAATAGATGTACTGCAAGATTTTAAGCATCAGACTACTTTTTCTTTCCACTCAAAGAATATTTAGCTGGATCACTGACACCTTTATTTTTAGAGCTCTATATACCTTTGCTTCATATATTTCTCAACCAGGTGTACTGTATGTTTGGCAAGCATATAGATAGCGCTCGTGTAAATCAGCAAATGCTGTAGCCATGGTCAGAAAATACTCATTGGCCTTGAAATGCAGGTCTAGAAGCCCTGTAAAATAAATCCACACCTTCATCCTGCGCCAAATCTATTCATACATTATACCCTCTACTATCTTATTGTAATAGCAAATGGAGTGTAAATCAGTAGAGAGATTGGATTAAGTGAATGACAGTCTGTAAACAGAAATACAAAACTGAATTTGAACTGTCATCAAATTACCAACAAATACATTTTTATGGTAATCTGCTATGTGAATTAGCAGGCAATCATAAAATCAATTAGTAAACTACCCTATTTCCATTATTTCCCTTTCAGAAAGCATGTGGTTCTTTCACAGCAATTGATCCTGTATCAAATTTGAAGCTTTAATGAAACTATGAAAGCATTGCCTGCATACTGATTAAAGTCTCTCAAATTATGAGAGGTAACCTTGAAAAGGGGGACAAAACTGTCATTTCTTGCTCATCTGAGAAGTAATATTGAACTGTAGTCAGTGTTTTTGCAAATAGCATGAAGAATATGTGGACTGGTATTTTCAAAAACCTCAACATTGGCCAAACTGTGTATGAAAGTGTTTCCCAGTGCCTTGAGAGAAAGTGAGAGCTTGTTGATGTTGTGGGAGGAGAAAATGTGCCTTATGTTGGGTATGCCAGAGAGGCAGACGAACTACATTCCAGTTCAGTAGTCTTCCAGCAGTTCAACTGTCTTCCAGGGAACCCTTTTTCCCAGGTTAGCGTTTATGCATACAAAGACCATGTAAATATAGGGACAGATTCTTAAAACGACTCCATAAAAGCCAAACAGTAAGCATGAGAAAATGCAGAGAGAAATGAGCCAGTGTAAGCTCCTCACATTTTGGCAACCATTTAACTAAGGAGTCAGAGCACAAACCCCTTTCTGAGATCTGGTGCCTCAGACAACTTTTTTTTTCGTGCAAAAGGAGGAGAACTAATTATCCATGGGTCAGGATATTGTAAAGTATTAGCTTTCAGCAACTATGAACACAATCATGAGCAGAAATGTAAATATTAAAGGAATTAACTATATTAGTATTAAATAGCAGCAAACTGTCCTTTAATGAACAGTACGGTGACTAAGCATTCAGCACTGATATTTGTGAGCCGCTTAGGGAAACATATCCCAAATAAATGTTTTCTGGGATGCATTAGCAAAGCCTGTGTTTAACTGCAGTCTCAGGCATTCTGGTGAAAAAATAGTGCCTGAAAGATATTCACCTTGGTGAAAGCTCCTGTTAGCTGTAGGAGGCAATAATCATCTGAAACCAAAACTCATCAAGAAATAATTACAGAAATAATTCAGTCAGAAGAGACCCTGAAATGTTTTGTGAACATATTCATTTTTCTTTATCCCTCTCTAGGATCCCTCTCTTTTTACCATCCTCTAGATTCAAGAAGTATAGATTTTGTCTAGCTAGTGAGGTTTTTCTCTTTCCTTAAAATAGAGTGAATAAAACTGGAACTAATGAAGTAGTGATGAGCAAAAAATTCTTATATCCCAAATCACATTTTAATTCATTTGTTTGATTTCAAAAGAGTAATGATGTTTCCTACTAGAGCTTTTCTAGTTATTATGGGTATAATAATGTCACAAGGAGATATGCTTCTTTTTTGTGTGTGTGTGCTAGATGCTGTACAAACATTTAATCAGGAATTTTCCCAGCTCTTAAGAGCTTTTACTTTAAAAAGGCAAGGAAGACTGATAATGCAGGACAAAGCTATACAGAGGTGAATGGCAGCTATTCAAGGTTAGAGTTAGGCCTTTGGTTGGGAGATATGGGTAATAAGAAAACAGAGCTAAAAATTAAACTTGAATACATCTTTTGGAAAAGAGAATTCCTATAACCTTGAATATTTCTCTGAAAAAAAAATCTATTTAAATGTTTGCTTGTCTGAAAGCTTTGACTGGCACAGTGGCTGCTTTTACAGGGACCATGCATGTTGGATTATAGTACTTCAAAGACTCAAAGACTGGGACTCTTAATTCTCACTGTGAAATTCTGTGTACGTGCCCATTGTAAAGACCCATTTCTTGCAAATTAATATTCTGCAGAAAAATTTCAGATGAAAGAGATCTATTAGGTTGTTACTTACCAAGAAAATGCGTAGTACTAAGCCTTATATTCTTTTCATTCCCCTCCCTTCATTTCTGATTATTTTACTGAAGAGCCAGCATCTGAAATCCCAACTGCAGGTAAATATTATGTTTCTCTGATCTATCTTATTGAAAGAATTAATGAACATATGAAGCTTGATGAACTATATGATGTACTAAACCACTAGTGTTATAAAACAGTGTTGCTTGGCTGAAAGCATTGCAGCCACACGGTTCTGTGTCAGTTTAAGACTATCATTGTTCATCTTCTGTAGCATGTTTTGGGGTGAGCTAAACATAGGTGATTAGCACTGTGCAAGTTAGTGTTTATTCAGAGAACACATGCACCAGAAGATATTGAATGAATCATTATTACAAGTGGTTGGGTCATATTGAGTGAAAATGAACAATCCTAAGGCAACCTGCCGGATTTCAGCTGTACTCAACAGGGATTCTGAAATAGGCTCAGATGCCTGAAGCAATCCACTTTATTTAATTTCAGTCTGCCTAGCTGAATGGAGTCACAGACCAACTGTCCATGCTTGGAGGGGGGCAGGGAAAAAAGGAAAGTGCCCATTTTCTAAATTCATATACAATTAAAATAAATAAATAACCAAATCATAATCTATTGCTTCAGGTCACAAGAACAGCCATACTTAGTAGATCTAAAAGTCCATCTGGCTCCTTATCCTAAGGGGTTTTATGTGTTTTGGAAGGGTTTGTTCTCTCTCTCCTTTTTTTTTTTTTTTTTCAAAAGAGATTGCTCATAGAAAGAGATTAAGAGTCAGCAAAAGGCAGTATGATCCTTCCCCTGATGCTGCTTCTGCCTTATGGCAACCAGTAGCTAGGGCAGGTCTCTGTCAGGAGTTTCCAAACCATTTTACTACCTCTGTTATTCTGGCCATTTCCAAAGACTATTCAGAGAGCTCAGAACTGTTACAGTACCTAGCCACTATTTAATTCTAGGTCATTGGTATATGTGCCATAAGACAGCTCTATCCCAATTGTAATTCCAGGGAAATTACGAGGGAGATCAGCATGTGTAATCACATGCCGGTCGTATATCTTATGCCTGTCTTATAATGTTGTTTCCTTGCATACCTTTCTAGCCCAGAAAAAAACAAAGCCAGCTAAGGAAAAAGAAGGTAAGCAGTTACTTCGTGTGTGTGCATACGTAAGTAGAAGTTGACAATGAAAATAACATCAGATTACAATTTTACATGCATTGATCTTTGAAACAACCCTGAAAGATTTTTGTTAATATTCAAATAATTTTATTTGAAGGATCTAGGAAATAATCTTTTCAGAAATGAATCAACTCACCAATCTTGAACTTTTCTTCATTTTTCTTTCTCCTTTATAGAAAAAATAGCTGAGAAGAAACATCAGAAAATAGAGAGAAACAAAGGTAATAAAGGGATGAAAAGCTCTGCAAATAACAGTGAATATACAAACATTAGTTTATTCCAGGGATTTGGAATGGGTAGCTTTGTTAGTCTTTCTAAATGTAGAAAAGCAAGGCAAATGATGAAATTAAAAAAAAAAAGAAAAGGGTAATCGAATGTTCAGCGGCTCCTCTGTATGTGGATCAAAGATTGCAGGAGGGCGCCCAGTGTGGCCACAGCAGAGCCCTGCCTGTCACCCTGGCCAGCAGCTGCATCTTTGGTCTGTCTACAGATGAGCCCGTTTGGGAGTCCCTGCGTAGGCTGGTGAGGTGGTGCAAAGTTCATTTCTATAGGTCGCCTTATGTTTTAGATCACTGGTGTCATATTGCAGAATACTATACAAATGATAAGTGCTTTTTATGTATACAATGTACTTTATGGTCAACTATATGCTGAATGAACTGTTGGACGTGGCACTGCCTTAAGTGTTTTCCTTATATGCATCTAGAGAAATGGTTTATGCTATACCTATGTAGCTAATTAGTAGTAATAAATTGCACTAATTTCTTAAGTCTAAGAGATAAAGGTCATCTCTACATTGGCTAAACACAATACATTTTTTCACAGCAGTGCAGGTTGAGAGCAAGATCTGTACAAGTTAGTCCCTAAAGTACCTAAATGCTATATGTATTGAATTCTGGTGTATAAAATTTGCATATACTTTTCACATACAAACTTCATATATTGAAATCCCAGAATCTTAAAAGACACCAGTTAGTTAAATGCACTGGTGCAGGTTTGCTAAACTTGTATCTAGAAGAATGGTTTGCTTCTGTGTTTTTTTCTAGGTATTTCTGTGTTTAAATTTTATGTTTAAATAAGTTTTAATATAAGATGTTAAAAAAAATAATCTGGTTTGTACAGATTCTTATCTGTTAATGAACCTCAACTGTAACTTTTTTTAGTGAAATTTAAATATTTTTGCCTGAAACTGAAGACTAATTTATCATCTTTCTTCATTGTTTAGGAGTCTCACCAGTGAAAGAAGCTCCACGACATCACAACCTGACGACAGGTGAATGATTTTCTTTAAGTCTTATTTTGTAAGGGAGATCATACTTGCAGATTTTCTCGTCTCTCATTCAAGTGAAAGGGGACCTGATGAGAGGCACACCAAATGAATCAAATCCATAAATAGTTTTCCTGTAGAGAATGATGAGCTCAAATTGTATTGGCTTTCCTAAAGTTTCAACTTTCCTAAAGTTTTAAATATATTCATCCAATTACTCTATAAAACAAGTGGTCTGCCATGACTTTGGCAGTGCATTTTTTCAAAAAAAAAATGCCCTTTTTATAAAATCTGTTCCATAGCAAAACCAAATAGAGAAAAACTCCTCCAATTTATTTTTTCACATGAATAAATATCAACCCAGGAAAGAGAAAAGATAAAAAGGTAGGACATCGCAGAAGGAAATCTCCATGCATTGTGTTATCAGGTAGTTCCATATTTTTCTCAGTTTATGATATAAATAAAAATACGTTCCAGATTCTTGAATGCTATAAATTAATCCCTATGACTTCAGCGGAACAGCACTGATTCATACCAGCCTAAGATCTAAATCTTTAATCTCGTGTATGAGTTGTAACTGCATTACGGAGAAAATGTGAACTAAATTTTAATAGGGTCTTCTTGATGCAACTTCGTTGCATGCAGTGCTGAAAATAATTTTATGTCAAATCAACCTAACTGTTTTGTTGTATATCATTTTGTTTATCCTTTTTACTAATTAGAGTCCTATGTAGATTATAGAAACATGTAATGTATGTGTAGTTTTATGTACCTGTGTATGTTCAAATATCTCTGTATGTTTGTGCATAAGCTTCAAATATCTTAATAACAGTTTTAAAAGTAACTAAATGAAAAGTGCATAACAGTCAAACATCAAAGAACAAAAAGCTAGGATCAGGTACCTAAAGGTTAGCATGTGGGTTTATATAAAATAGACTTACACATATGGCTCACAAGACTGCTGTAATGGGTTCAATAAACTTCGTAGGAAAATGGCTTTTCTTCTTCCACTTCTTCTTCTCCTTCTTCTTCCTCATCTTCTTCTTCATCTTTGTCCTCTTTTGATTGGGAATGCAGTGTTTTCAAGTTGCGTGTAGAATTCTGTACCTCTTGATAATTCTATAGTTAACTCATAATGCAGAATGCAGAATCTGTGTGACCAAAATAGTCCTTACTTTTTCATTATGAGAGTTTTGATCAAGTAGTATTAATCAGAGTAAATAGAAGTAAATTAGGATAGAGAGTTTTACTGAGGAGAATTTTTAATAAGGCAAATTTCAAAATAAGTGTAAAACAAGAATGCATTAAAAATATTTTTTAAATGTATCAAAAATATATTAAAAACTTGTTCACTACAGGATGCCATCCTGTACACCACCATGCTCTTGGAAAGTTTGCTATGAGTATGCATTATTCAAATTGTGTTACAGTGGTTTTCACTTACAGTAACAGCTCTGATCGGTTAATTTAATTGTACATTATCATTGTGCAAATATCCTTGACTGAATGTTTCCAAGATCTTAAACACCTCTGTGTAAACATTTCTTTGTAAGTGGTCTTGAAGTGGATATATTATGTATGTTTAAGCCATTAAACCATTAAACAGAATAAGTTAATTTGCAAAATGAATAAAAGGTTTCCATTAGAACATCAAAGTAATTTCTCTTTATGAATGTTGCTCTTCAGTATTTGTTAAACTTGAGAATCTCAAAGCTGAGACCAAGTCCTAGGTCTAATACACTTGAGTTGGAACTTCATTTTATTGCAGTGTTATTTGCAAGTGAAGCTGTGCATTTTGCACAATGCACTGAATAGTAATACTTTTTGCTGATAAACAGAACTAGAAAAGGATTTAAACAGTCTGAGCTTATCTATAAATTTAAATAGTAAATCTTCTAGCTTTGGAAAACTGAATAGAGCAGATTCACATATTCCTAGATTTTGATCTGAGTCCTTCAACATTTCCCGGGTATTAAAAAGAATCAGATAAAGAAAAATTAGCAATTTAAAAAGCTATATAAATCTTCAGTTTTAGGTTGTTCAATATTTGAACAGAATTTTAAGCAGTCCCTAACCTCGCATAAGCAATGCTGCTATGTGCAGCATACACTAAGTTCTACTTCCTGGCAGAGCTGCAATGAATTAAAATTCTTTTCCCTCCTTCCTGCTGTCCCTAATGCCAAAACTGACTTCTGTATGCATATTGAAACTTACACGCACAAAAATGGTAAATTTTGAAACTACTTCTTTTCCGTCTCTTTTACAAAATTGTATTCACAAGCAGACAAAAGCAGATCTTTAGACTGAAGTCAAATTTCAGGGAAACACTGGTTTAACTTTGTGGCGAAGATTTCTATACCCTATATATAGCTTCTCTATCTACAGAAGATATACACACACAGACTCTATATATTCATTCAATGCATAGATATATAGAAATCTGTACTCATCTACTATATAGAAAAACTGCGTATTTCTATACATGTCCAAATTTATTTCAGCACTTATACCAGAATGAGAAAATCTAAGTTAATCAAAACTTGATTATATTTATTGTAATTGCCTTGTAATTGACCTTGGTCCTGGAAAATCAGTAAACACTGTGATTATGAAAAGTGAGGAATAATATTATTTACAATAATTCCAGATATATTTCTCTGTTAAATTAGAGAAATGTGTGCTTGTTTTCAAGGTATACAGAAATCTATTTAGTCATGCTGACCTCTCTGGTATCTTGTTTTGTAAATAAAGGCTTACAGAATTCATACATCTTCTATACTAACTGTGTGGTAAAAGAAATAGTACCTCTGGGAAAACTAAAATTATCATAAGGCAGAGTAAGAAGATCTTTTATATGAGTACAGGGCTCTAGCCTATTCCCTAGCACTAAAAAAAAAAAAAAAAAAAAAAAATTCTCAACTCCAATGAATTAATTTATTATAAGTCTGCATTAGCATGTGGTGATTGGTTGTTACAAAAGAATTGCTTTATGGTATTGCATTTTGTGTCTCCCTGAAATATCCAATCCAGAGAGAATATCCAAATATGAAAAAGAAGAAAATAAGTTATATTTGAGAACGATTTCTCCCATTTTCTTCAAGGAAGCTTCCTCAATGCTGAGAAGTTTTAAGTTGCTAGCAGTGCAACACACAAGACTTTTTTCCATATTTCATTCTTTTGGCAAAGAATTAGAATTTTTTTCAGGGCAGAAGGAGTTGAAACCTTTGAATAATTAGTAGAAAAATATGATTTCTCCTACTGTTCTGAAGCTGAACTTTTATTTAAGATCATTAGGCAAAGTCATATAGGTCATACAGACTAAAGAATATTGCGTAGAATATCGAGCTACCACAAGAGATAATGCATTATATCCAAAAGAGAAGAGAAGCACCTCATCAGTGCAGGGTAAGTAGTTCTCATCAATAAATAGGTGATGAATTCATCATTCTGATGAACTCCAGATACTATATTTTTCACTCACTCTGCCACCTAGAGTGTCTGTGTAACAAGATTTATGATGACTTCACGTATTCTGTCAGCAGCTTCTTCCAGAACTTCTCTGTCCTAAGTTGACAATTTGAATACAACTAGGTCAGTGAAGCTGAACAAAAATGTTGAGGAGAAAAGATATGCTACTCTTTCTCAAAATGGATATATAGATCAATAAAAGGGGCCATTAAGAGTAACAGCTGTGTCTTGCAGAGTAATAGTGAAAACAGTAATAACATCCTCGAAATAATTTATATTAAAGGGTCATCATTTTTTTCTCATCAGAGTTCAGCAGTAAAACACTAATAGTAATACCGTATTTCCTGGAGCTAAAGAGTTTTTACCAATCACTGAAAAATAATAGAAGGAACAGAACACTGAAGGGTTTCATAATTTTTTATATAACATCTATGCTTATTTATTTACAAGATCTTCTTGTAGCCTTGTCTACATAGGTTGTTCTCATGCAATAAAATTTTACAGTGCACTTGCCACTCTGCAGCATAAGTGTTCTGCAAAAATGCACGGGCTACTTGCAGGAGAGTTTGTGTAGGACAGTTTTCATGCTGCAGTTAGACAAGCCCTGAAGATCTCAATGCTTAAGGTTTGTTAGAACTGGAGAGCAGGGCGGGATATCCAAACTTTCCCACAAATTGACATTAGTAATTGCAGCATTTGAAGCTGAGTTTTTAAGGACATATTTAGAAGTTAGAAGTTTCTACAATTTTGCCTAAATAGAGATGTGAAATAATGCTGTGCATTAACAGGATGCATGGGTTTAAAAAGCTTAGTTGAAGTGTTTGAGTGGTCACTTACTAAAAAGCAAGGTGACCTCGATTTAATTGAGTTTAACTTCAATTTTGAAATTGAATTGAAGAAAATTTCACTAAGGCAGCTTTCATTCAGAATTAATGGCCATGTAATACTTTTATATGGACTAATTAATATATTTTAAAAGTTAACTTGGATTAATCTTCTTGAATGTGCTTACATAGAGAAGTCATATGAGGGAGAAATGTCAGACACACTGTGTTAGGCAGGTTAGAATAAGCCTTGTAGTCTAATCCAAAGCTGATTAAATGTCACTGGAAAACCTCTTACAGATCTCAATTAGGTTTGAAACTCAAAATCCATAAACACACACCACAGGTAGGAACAACACAATTCAATTATAATCCTATACATAGCCTCTTAGTATAGTAATGATGTAATTTAAATTATGAGTTCAATCCAAAGAACCTAGAAACACTTTGTTTTTCTGTTATGTCCTCTGCACAAGGATATCTAGTCTTCTTTATATTTGTCTGTTTTTGGTAATCCCAACATATTAACTGGTGTTTATTTCTTGACAAGATTTTTTTAAAGAACATTCCTGTCCTAATTCCTGCTGAGAGACTTTCTCAATTTACTTGGCAATATCTTCAATTTTCTTGGACTCAGCTTAAAGCATCTTTCCATAATAAACAAATAGAGGTTTTCATGACCATCATCAGAATGGCAGCGGATGAGTTGATTTGCATCAGTTTCCGTGTAGTATCTTGCTATTAGATACTTCTTAAGAGCCCTTTAAGAGCCCTTTTTAAGAGCCTAAGTTTACTCATTCAATCTTTAAGTTACTGAAGAACACTTAGGAAATGATAGAAAATATGTAAGAAAACTGAGAAAAGGATGCTACTTTTCTTATTCTTATGCAAGCCATAGTCATTCCACAACTGTGAATGTGCTCTACAAACCACATGGAATTCTTAACAGATAAATCCTGAAGATTAGTGAGCAGAAGAAGTTATAGAATAATACAGCGTAGTTCAAGCACAGTCTCTTTCCTAAATTTTTACTCTCAAAAAGAAGCTACTCTCAATAGAAAAGAGATAAATCTGTACATAGCACGATGCTTTAGTTAATAATTATTTAGACTTAGAATTATAACTTTCAAGCTATAATGAAACTAAGCACTTGTATCACTCAAATACAAGTTTCACTTTAACTAATTAGTTGCTTAACTCATTCACTATCCTCTCCTCTCCTCTCCTTCACAGATGTACAAATTCCACAAATATCTGGTATTAATTTCCAGCTATTTGGCTTTTTACACATTTCTGTGCATAAATGAGTTTTTAAGTTAAGATTAAAACAATCTTTTAGAGACTGACAGCTCTTCAGAATTGATGGTTTTTATCCAGTACGTTGTAATTGCATTAGTTGATCATGCTGCTCATAGGAATGAGGCGACAGAACCAGGTCACATCAACATGCATAAGGTATATGATGAGAAAACAGTACACCTATCAAAATACTACCACTCTTTATTAAATAAACCAACAAAATACAATCCTGTACTGTCCCCACCAAATACCACCAAGGTAAAAATTGCTGTGAAAAAAATCCAAGATTTAACTAGAATTTGCATTAGAGCCTACATTATCTTTGTCCCCTCTTAAAGTAACTCATTATGATGAGAATGATTTTATTAGTTTGTTTATGTGTTTCATTAATGAAACACATAAGATAAGCATTGAGTGCTTAATGCTGGCAAAATCATAAAGAATTTCATTTTAACTGTGTACACTGATCGTTGTTATGCTTTGTTGGAAGTGTCTGTATTATTACAAAAGTGTTGCACTGTTACATCTTGCATGGTTTTATTGCCTAACAAAAGTCAGTTTTTAATGCATTTGGAAGGGGTTCCACCTTGGGAATGTTCACCAAATTGTGTGAGTTACATGGTTTATAAATGGAGTCATGCATGAAGTAAAACATTAAAATACAGAGCTTTTCTCTCCCTTGAATGGATATTTAGGTGTCACAAGTCACATTCAGGCTTAAATGCAAAAATAATAAGCTTCATCTTTTATTGTGATTGTTTGCAATTAACTGAAGTTTATTTTATTGACACAGAAAATGATTTCACTGGGTCATAATAGTGCATTATCTAGTGGCTTCCAATGCAACATTTCATTTTTCTTCCTCAATCAGCTGCAAATATTTGGTATAATTTAGTTTGCGGTTATGAGATTTTTGGATACAATCAAATAAAAAGTAGATCCTAAACTGCAAGGATTCTTGAAGTCTCACCTTTCTCATATTTCCAAGGAATGTTTCCTCCTCTCCTATGGTATGAATTCTATAGAGAACTATAAAGATTATAGCATATAAATATACAAATAATCATATAAATGATAACAATTCAGCAGCAGTTTCAGAAGGCCAGTATTGCTCTAGGAAGATGGAACATAAGGTTATGGAGACTCATAAGAATTGGTCTTTCAGTTGGTTAATCTTACTACCTTCAAGCATTTCATGACCAGTGGTCTACCAGGGCATCACCACAACTCCATAAAGCACTGGAAGATCTGGCCATTACTCTTAGTGGCACAACTTCTTTGTGTCTAGAAAAATAGTTTAACACTTGCAGCTCATTTTTCACTAGTCAAAAAGCAATTCTATTTGGGGAACTTCTACCTACAGAAATCAATTTTATTTAATAAAGATCTAACTGAATAGGATCTGTTACTGTTTTTATATTTTAAAAGAGTTTTGACTCTTAATAGCTTAATAGATGGTTTTAAGTAGCGCAGGTCTTAGGATCTCATATTTTTACTATGGTGATTTTTTTGTAAACTTGGCCAGAAGTGACCTTCCAGTGCTATTGATTTTATGAATTTTATGTGTTTTATACCAAGAAAGAGGTATCAGAGATGTGTTACAGACTTTGTACTGATAATATTTTCTTGTTCCACTGATTGAAACATCAGTACTGTATTTAGAAAGAGTTCTAAATACACCAGTTGTGTATTTAGAAACCTTTTTTTATATCAGTGGGAGCCACAGAGGCTAGTAAGGAATGGAGCAATGCTCTGTGTCTTTTTACTTATTTTTGAGCATTATTTCTGAGAGCAGGGGTACTTTTAAATTATAACTTTTTTACCTACTCCATTTAATAGTGACTGGGTATAGCTGCTTATCACTCAGAGGGGCGAACACTGGCAATCAAAGCCTTGAGTCATGAGAGAAAATTCAAAATTTCAGTGAGCTCATACATTTCTCTTATATTTTCATTAATGTCCTGCAGGTTATTGCTACATTTTTGCCAGATATTTTAATAGAAAGCCATTTTTTCCAGATAACTTTGGAGTTAGTGTTACTCTCTGTGGCTGTAGCTTAAAGAAGCAGATGTAGCCTGATTGATAGTTAAACTTGCAGCCTGTATATTGCTGCTATAGGCATCATCCTCCAAAGTCAAGGTAATGTTCCACAAATACTTAATGGACTGTCAGTGAGCACTAAGATTTTCCTGCTCTTATCCCTTCATATTAATGAATAATGTAAAAGACTTCTTCCTGAAATGTCTCCGGTTTTCCTCCATTACTCCTTTGCTGCTTTTAACTCTTCACCATCACTGAATGAGAGCAAGCACACCGCCACATTAGGACCACAGTCCCACAGTACTGGAAGAAGAGTCACTAAGAGAACATGCACTATGGAGTCTGATGGCTTTAATGTTACTAGTGCTTAACTCTCCTAGTTGAACATCATTAATATGCTTGTATTAAATAACTTATTGGAGCAGTCCACTTCCTAAAACAGCTATGAAAACTCAGTTTTTGCAAAGATGAGCGATTACTATCATTGTTTTATGGACAGTAGACTACAGGCATCAGCTTCTGCTTAACGTCTACTTTCTGACTATTCTAAATTGTTTTCCTTATCCCATACATAAGATGTGACAAAGGTACCTGGATGGGACAATTTCTTTTTTTTATTCCTCTCTCTACTGTCAGTACAATGGTACAAAAATATCACTTTAAATGGATGCTTTTAGATATGTAGAATAGATTTAAAATTATTTTTGCATTTCTTTTAGATGTGCCAGGTTTTTGCCTCTTCCTTTCCTGTCTCTCCTTCCCATTAATCATTGTATTTCTGAGAATAACAGTAAAGTGACTGTCCAGCATGCTGAACAACAACAAAAAAAAAAGGAGTGGGAAAAGATTTATCCAAAAAGATATATCTAATTTTTGAGGAAAACGGTATTGTGTTTTGAAGAGACAGTAATAGCAACATGAATCATATGTGAGTTTAAGAAAATAATATTTGGTCTCTTGTACTGGCTCTCAGTTTTGCTATTTATAGAAACAGGATTTAATTAAATTGCCACTAGAGAATGCAGTTAAGCACAAACAGTTAGATATTCATATTAGGAAGGCTGAAAGCAAAAGTTTGTGATATTCAGCAAGGAGTCCACACTGTTTTGCCTCTTTCTCATCTCTAGCAGTGATGGATTTCTCTGATCAGTTTGTCAGGCCATATTTTACTGAAGTATTAAGGGAAATAGCTTTAATTATTTGGTATGGAAAGCAGAAGAGCAAGGAGAATAACATTTGTTTCTTTTCCTCATCCTTTCTTAATTGAGGAGGCAAATGAACACCTCCAAGGTGATGAGGAGCAACTCTAGAAAAATTATTTTAGAATTGTTTAGCTTCCCGGTCACTTGAATACTCTATCATAGTTTGTGCATAATTCAGTTTTGATTGCTTAGACAAAACTCCAAGTGTATGTTCAGAACTTGAAAAATGATTGGAAAGAAAGGAGTGCAGTTGCTAACTTTATTAATCTTTCCTCTAATTCATAACTGCTTACTAATTAGTTTCTTTCAATGCTCCGATTGCCTGAAATTTTGTGCTTTGTTGAATTGTATAAGTCTATTAGGAAAGCCATTAATTGATGAAAATTGATTCAAACTAGAAAATGGCAGTAATAAAAATTGTTTTCTCACATATTCTGTATAATTTTCCTTAATAATCACTTAGCACTTCTTCTGAATAAAAGCTATTGCTTTTTAATGAGGATGTTTCTTGGTGACTTGCCTATCAAACAGTTATCTCAGCCTTGTGCAAATGGGACTAACTGTTGTGACACAAAATAGGAACACCTTTGTGTTCTTTAGGGATAGTTGATTTCATTCCTTTCTGAATTTTCCACTCCATTTCCGTCTATGATTAAAAGAAAGGAAAAAAAAGGGGCTATATCATGAAAAAATACATTTATTTGTTTGTGTTATACAAAATTCCCACCAACTGCTTAAGAAGGTACTTACATGGTAGTTTTGTGTATATTGAACTATGACTAATGATCTTATTTAAAATGATCCTGGATTAAAATGATATCCTTATGTTAGCTAAGAACAGCAACAGTTTTCATGAGAGATATCATAAAACACCTTGGAGTTTAAACGTGTTTTCAAATAGACTGCATATAGTAAGGGAAATGAAAAGTGTGTTGTCCTCTTCATCTCCTGATTAGCCAGCATTTATAATAGATATGCTGCTTAAGTGGAGCTACAGCCTGTCATTCTTTGGAAATTCTGTTCCACTAAGCTTCCTTAAAGAACTACTTCAGTTAAATTAACACAGAAACAATTCCAAAATAGTCTAATTAATATAAACAGAATAGTATATATTAGTATACAAGGCATAAATAGGGAGAATGAAAGTGAGCAAGTCAGTGCCTACCTAACACTGAGTTATTAAGTTCTCTCCCCCATAACAGATTTCAGTTAATTAGCTGGCAGATGTTTCGTGGCATTTGTGCTAATGGCTGTGCTTCTCATGAAAGCCATTTCCCATCCAGATTCTTCAGAGAAGAGAATCTTTGTCTGGGACCTCTTTGTATGAAAGCTCCTTCAGGTGATCTACTTGGATGTAAAACTCTTCTCTTCCTGAGCAATTTTTCCACGTCCCTCTTGTCCTGGGGAGCCCAGAACTGCCCCCAACACTCCAGGTGCGGCCTCACCGGAGCTGAGCAGAGGGGCAGGATCCCCTCCCTCGACCTGCTGGCAACGCTTCTCCTCATGCAGTCAGGATCCCACTAGCCTTCTTGCCCACGAGGGCACACTGCTGCCTCAGGGTTAACCTGTTGTCAACCAGAAAACTTGTTGTCAGCTTGAAGAAATAACTTTGAAAGTTGTATCTGATCCTGGTTCTCAGGGTGTTGGAGTTCTTAAGAACTCAGGATCTTCTTCCAGATCCCTGCTAGCTGTTCCAGTGCATAACTTACGTCCCAAATTTCACATTATCTCAATCCCTCTTTCTCAGCTACCAGGACTCGCTCGTTTCAGTTGTTTTCTCACTGTTAGGCTTACTTGCCTTTACTTCTGAAGATTATCAATAAAGAAAAATCATCAACAACAAAAAGAAGAAATAACGAAACACAAAAAACCACAAGGGTGTTACAGAATTTATAATTCAGCTGTAATATTTGTGTCCATGAAGGATGGGGCACTAAGCATATGCTGCATATACTGTGATAGTTTTCCATCATAGAAAAAGATCTGCGCTGATCAAAATACAAGTTTACTTAATTCGACAGACAAACACAAACTTGTGATAGTGGTGGGATCAATACTTCCTTTCCCCATAGGACTAACAGAGACTTAATTCCAGCTCCTCAGCTGCCATCCTCTTTTCAGACATGTGTATATGATGAGAGACAACAGACACAAACTGCAATAATGGAAATGCAGTTTTCTAAACTCGGAGCTAAAGATTTTTCATACATGAAATTTAAAACAAGTTTTTGCAATTATTCTGTGCTCTATGATATAAAGTCAAAAGAGATATTTTTCCTAAAGAAAAAATTCTCATGAGATGTGAATATGTTTCTTTTTTTTTTTCTCACCAATGAGGAAGATTTAACTCTTCTCATTCCATGATCATTTTGATCTGACCAAAAATCATTCAAAAGATATTATTAATGCTAGTCTCCTAACATCATTAAATCTATCTACAATGACATTGTAGATATGCACTGCTCTTACCTTACACAAAATTCTGTTTCTGTTTTCTAAAAAAAAAAAAGGACCCTTCAAGAACCAAAAAACAAACAAACAAAAAAGGCAGTAAATACTCACTTCTCTCTCCTCCCAAAAAATAATTAGTTATGGATTTATCAGATGTTTTTACATAGCAAAACCATTAGCTTCAACTTGGGAGAGAAACATTCCTAAAATTTTCAGTGTTGACTTTTTTTTCTACAGTAATACTCAGAAGTTAAATTTAATAATTATGAATTCTTATAAGCAACAGGGTAAATAAAGCCAGAAATAAGGTCTTGTTGTTTCAAGTAAATTGAGAAAAGTCTTTCAGTATTAAATCATGTATTTTGCTCCCAACTGTTCATCCTTTTCAGTAACATTTTCCCTGAAGACATAAGATAATACCTTAAAAGTGAGAAACTGTCTTTGGTTTAAAAGCCACATACTGCATTGGCAATGAATGTGGGTATTATAAAGACCAAACGGGATGGTTTTGTAGTCTTATCTGCATGCCAAAATTCAAATTATTCTCTTGACTATGGTTTGTATTATATCAACTCTTGCTGGTTCTGATACAGAAACCATTCCAAAGATGTGGCTATTTGTTTGAGTGGAGTTTTTATCTGCATGTTTTTGCAGCTCAGGGTTGAATGACAGAGCCACATAAGGAGGAAAACATAAAAGAAAAATAGAGAAAAAACACATAATCATTCTAAAGCCCTTTTCTCCTGCATAGACTTATTCTATAAAGATTTACATTATTTCATATGCTTAACAAGTTAGAGTATGTTAGACCACTCAGTTAATAGAAAGTTTGCATTTCATCAGCAATAAGAAAGATAATATATCAGATATTTATAATATATTTATATTTATAATATATATATATAGATATTATAATATATATATTATACAATATAGAGACTGTATTTAAAGTGATGCTTATAACAGATCGGTATGTATAAGCACTTCGTGAATGTATGAAGAGAGAGCTAACTTTTGAGTATTTGAATTGCATGTACAATATAAGATTTTTAAAATCATATTCATTACCTTAAATAAACCTTTTAGTGGGGCTAGCAAGTGCATGATGCCTTATTTGCCTTCTTCATAAAGCAAATAAAACTAGCTATTGACTTACTTTTTTATGTTTATATCCATTAGAAGAATATGCAGAAATTATTTCCATTTAAAAAGAGAAAGGTGAGTTTGTAACTAATGACTTCCTTCCTATAAGCTATTTTACTTTATCCAATTGACATCCTTTAGGAATTTCAATTTTAGGGTTTGGGGTTTTTAACTACACCTGATGGAGAGATGTCTGGCTTTCAATTGCTTATCATTTATTTGAAAGTATTTTGGTAAGAAAACTCTTTTTGAAAACTTTTTTTGAGGCAATGTGCCCTTCTCAGATAGTTTTATTCGGGAAAGATACCTTATGTTCAAACTATAACAAATCCCAGAAATATACTAGTCTTGCCAAAGGGCTACTGTATAGTGGCCAGTGGTAGAGTACAGCCCATCCACTTCAAGGCTCACGTGTGTGTCTTTTCAGGAACACATTGGAAATTCAGTCTTTCATGTCCTTGTCTGTGTGGGATTCACTCTGTCCTTGTTGTTTTTGGAAGAAATCTCATATTCATCCCACAGTGAAAAACTGTAGAAATATTAAAAATTTGGGGCAAAAAATATTTGCATTCTCTGTTCCATAGGGAAAGCAGGAAGTCATCTTCAGAAGGTCTGATTTAAAGAACCATTTTCAAATGTGCTTCTTAAGTAACAGAGTCTTAACCTTTCTGTGAGACAGGCAAGAAGACCACAGAGAAAAAAATCACTGGATTGAATATACCGGCATTTCTGACACCCCACTCTGTGTTTTTCCATTTATTGTGGCTTGGCAGTCAATAGATAAACCTTACATCTGAGTTTGTAACGTAGCAGAGCTCTGAAGTCTGTCTCAGATTAGGATTGTACAACTACGTTTTTAATATGGCATGAACAGCAGAGGAAAGAAATAGACTCTAGAAAATAAATCACGTGAAAAATAACTTCTCTCAAATGCTGGAATTCCTCCAATCATAACTGAGTATCTTCTAAAAATCCTGTCAGTCCTATTTCTAGAGAGGAAAGCTCATCTTTCCTACCATATTAGGCTAGTTCTGTCTATCTTGAAGTATGTACTCCTGTGAGTCTTTAAAATCTATAGTGGGAAGAAGTGTGTAGTGCTCAAAAATCAAAAAGGAAGAAATTCTCCTTATCTGTTAAAGACTAAGAAAGAAGTGCTGCAACATATGACTCCCTTATTCAGAATAAAGATTGATTTTTTGAAGGCTAATAAGATATGTCTTTATTACAGCTCAATATGAATCCTCCTGGAGTTCATCAATGCATCTGAAAGTGGCCGTGAAATACAAAAGCAGAAATTATACATGTGGCTTTAGGGGTTTTCCATTCTGCTATATCAGAATACAAACATTCTAGGAGAAATAGAACTATAGCTAAGTAGAATAATGGGCTTCAAAGCGGAATTATAAATAATTTCCTATTTTATGCTACAACAATGTCACTCAGCCTTTCAGTTAAAATCTTTTTGACATCTGGTTTGCTGTGATCACACTAAAGATTGGTGCTTTTATAACTCAATTAATGGGAACAAGATTACACAGTTGTTTCTGGAAGAACATAGGAGAACATGGAAGCTGTAAACATTAATCATCTCTTGCCTTTATTTTCCTAGCTCCTGTCCGCTACTTTCAATGTGTCTTCCTAAATGGACCTAATGGATACGGATTGCCATTCCCTACTAATCCACCCTCCAAAAAGGAAGAAAAGACTCACTCAAAGACTTCCAAGAGGAAGACAAGGAAACCTGGGCAGTAGAGAGACTGTGTCCAGTAATTATTCACGTTTTGCACTTTATCTTTTCTGCTGAGGTCTGCAGTAGTTACAGTGATCCCTGCAAGAGTGTTGGTCATATGCACCTGGAAAAATTTCCACTTCTATGGGGCAGAGGCAAAAAAAAAGAAATAATGAAATGTGTTTGAAAAGGTAGAAATGTAAGAATGTAAGAAGTGCCCCATTTCTTGTGAAAAGGCTGCAGTGCTAATTATGCATTGGCCTGCCTGTGCGTATGAGTGTGTGTGTGCGCCTGTGTGTTGTATGTGTGTTTTCCTGCCTCTTCTGCACTTCTTGTGTTTCACCACCCGCTCAGCATTAAAGTGAGTCTGTTTTCCATTTAATCATATTTAGAGAGGGAAAGGACGAGTATAACTTATATCAGCAAGATTACAAGACTATCTGCAATCCTAAATCATTTCTCCTGAACGGTCAATCAAATTGCTGACAGGAAAAAGCTTCACTAAGTCATGACAACGTGCTCTGTGATTGGTGCTATCTTTATGTCTCGTTGACCGGTGTACCCTGAAGCTCTCGCTTACTCTGAGCCGCCCCGGTTGACTGTGTTCACTCCCCAAGCCATGTTAATGATGGATATTTGCTTTTAGCTTAAATGGTATGTTTGCGCTGCCTGTTGGTGAAATGCAAACTCTTCACTTTCTAAAGGCCAAAGTGAGCAGAGAAAGTGAAACATGGCAGAGGTGAGGAAAAAACAAAGGTAGATGATTCTCCTAGAAAATAATGAAGGATTCCTGAGGTATTAGAAGGATTTCCTCCAAATGCACTCTAATGTTGATAAATTAGAGATGAGGATGTGCGAGTCCTCAACCTTCTTGTATTTATTTCTGTAGAAATAAATAATTAGTTACATTAAAAAAACTTACATTTGATCTCTGTGGAGGCACATGACTGTAAATTGGCATCTCAATTTTTGTATGTCCACTAATGTAAATAATCATGCATTTTTGCAAGTTGCTATTTGTTTGTATTTTATTACCATACTTTTGCCTTTAGTATGTTAATTATACAGCTGTGACCTTAGTTATATAGTTACCAGGTGAAATGTCATGAGTTACCAGGTGAAATGTCACAACGTGGCTACTCACAGAATCTGATCACACCAGTAACTACATTTTGCTCTTTCAGTTGTAGCAGAGTTCAGAATAATATCACTCTCTTCTCCTAAATCCTCTCCCCATCACCTCTCCCTCTCTCAATCAGATATTGACTGACATGACTTCCAGATTAGGGCAATTTGGAAGGCTTCATTGTCAGGTTACGGAGTGAGGCCAGCACAGTCTGATTACTGCTCACTGTCCTGTGTGGACCGAGTTCTTATCTTAGTGCACTCCACATTGCACAGGTCCTGTGTTGCAAAATCTGGCACAGCATCAAGCAGCCTAGACAGTGGTTTCTGGAGAGAAGTAAAAATCCTCTTGCCATAGAGGTAGCTGTTCCCATGTAGGGATGTAGGGGCACGCTGCACTCCAGCGTGAACATCTGCACTGTCACTTGTGAAATCCATTTTGGTGATAAGTGCGGGACTGTAAAACTGACAGACAAGATTTTTTCATGATGAAATGACAGTTTTCGATTTCTTTTCAGTAGGTCTTTTTATATTTCCAGGGGCTTTTTTTTTGTTCTTTTGCAATCTGTGATTTTGTGTATATTATTATGGATGCTATTGCCCTAGGTTTTTACTATGAAAGTTCTCTTAAAATGAGATTATAACTTTCTGAAAATCAGTTAACTTAATTCAAAACTTTATCCAATTTAAATCATCAGGACAAGATTTTATTGTGCTATAAGCTGTTTTTCTTTTCAGCTTCTTTTGCTAAAATAAATGTTGTGCGTTATAGTTATTCCTATTTGAGTTGGGAGATGACAATAATATGTTCAGATCTCATCCCCATAATGTTTCAGTGAGAAATCTGAATGGGTTTGGAAACATAAACATTGAATATCAGGGAACAAGTGGTATGGAGTCAGCCATTTATTGTCATTTCCTAATCTTAGCTACTGTCTTGAACAACAGAGGAAAGAGAGATCCGTTCTCAAAGCGGCAATCATTTTTCTCCATAAATTAAATTTGCCTGGAATCTTGAAAATAAGTTATTTGAACTGCATGGTTTTACTCAAATTAGCCTGAAATATTGCAAAATCATATGCTGATTGTTCTCCATTTTGAAAAATAAAGAATATAAAACATGTGCCAGAGGCTATGTTTTTTTGTGAACCCAAAGTGGATGAGGATTTACATATATAAGACATCTATTCTTACTAAACATACACAAATCTTCTGAATACAAAGAGATACAGCATTTTTCACTGTTAGTGTGGAAAACAAAATTTAGACAGATCCTATACATCTTCTGCTACTCCTGCATGCTAACTCAGAATGGCAGCAAATGCCTATTTGTCTTACATTTATGGTCTCCACTTAGAACACCGTACAGCACATGCAACCAGTAACTCAAGACACAGATTTAGCCCAGAACTTTAGAACTACACTGCCAGCTATTTTTCCAAACAGATATCCACTACTTAGTGTGATCTAGTTTAGATCAAAAATTCCCTTTAGAAAAAATCTGAATAGTTCTTTAATCCAACACTAAGTGAGAAGTGTGATAAGCACAGCTGCAGGTGGACATGCCTTTATCCGTCAGGGTATAAGCAGGTGCTCAGGAGAGCAGAGGGAAGTCTTTTCCTTTCCCTGTTCAATTTAATGCTTTCACCCCAGCATCCCATTGCATTATTGCATACAGGGGGAAGTGAATGCAAGACTTACTCTATTACGGAGAACACTGACTGGCCAGCTACTTGGACTTAGGGCGCCTAATGTCCACAGTCACATGCCATCAGTAGCACTTCTTTCCAAGGAATCAAGATTTTGTAAGCCAAGGCAAAAAGGAGGAGGGGAGGTGGCCGTTATTGAGAGAAGGTGAATGCGAAAGTATGAAGTCTTGGTAAATGACAAGAAAGAAATACAGTAACAGGTTATAAGAGTCAGCTAGAAAAAGAAAGGTAATTTGTTTTGGAGGAGATAATTGAGTGAAAAAAATATCTTGTAAGGAGATCCGGAGATGTTAGGGGAGATATTGCATGGGTGTGAGAGAAGTAGGTAAAGAAAAGATCACAGAGATGAAGGCAGAGATTCAGGGTAAGGGTACCCTGAAAAGTAACCTTTGAAAGAGGAAAAGTAGAAGAAAAATAAAGAGAATTTTAGTGAGGATTCAAAGAGCAGAGAGGAAATTAGGATTTGGACAGTAGACAGAAAGGAATATTTGGAGAATGAAAGATTGACTTGAAAAAATATCTAAAATATAAAGAATAAGAAAGACCACTTGAGATGAAAAAATGATACTTAATGTTATTTAATGGAGAACAGGAAACAGGAGGCTTCATTAATCTTATTTAGGTATTTTAAAATATTTTATAACTGATTCTTTTTTCAATACTCAGAGATGGTTACCTTTGAATGGTACTCCAAAGCTACAGTCTGGGAAGAAATCACTAGGAAATATTGAGCACAGGAGGGTTTCTGATATACAACCACTGTCTGGGTACAGTTCTCAGCACTTGAGAACTGCAGACAGACCAAGTCCCTCATAGCAGCTTTTGCTCCAGAACCTGGGACCTCACCTGAAAGCAGAGATTTACAGATGTGATTTCAAAGGCTGAAACAGGTCATGGCCACTTCGTTTGAAACATCGCTTTTAAATATAAGAGGTAGGAGTCCTGTCTCCTCTTGACAGATTTCAGATTTTTTTCCGAGCTCTGGAGAGTGAGGTAAAGTGAATCACCAAAAACAAAGAATTTTACTTTATGTACCTGACATCTATTAGATAAGGCCCTCTGATATATAGGCACAGGAATACCTTACTCATAAAGTCTGCCTAGCCTTGAGCAGAAGATGAATACTGAGTTTCTCCTGTGGAATATGCAGGAAGAGGAACTTTCTAGAGATCAGCTTCATGAAAGCAGAGGTGAAATTTCTGCTTTCCTTTAATTTTCCATAAGGCAAAAACACAAAGGCAAATAAAGACGTGAAGCATACATTATTTATATACTTGAAAATGTCACTAGATAACAGGATCTCACACCATTTATTTAATGAAGCCCTGCTGAAATTCTTAACTAGCCAAATGGAATTAAAAAAAAAAAAACAAATTATTCAGCTGCGGGAAAAACCTCTGCAATCAGAATGTACCCCTCAGTGCAGGAGAAGCCTCAGCCTTTCAATTAAACAGTGAAGTAGAAATGACTCATCATCTGTGCTCTTTTCCTTGGTTTATGGAGGTGTGCTCCTTGCTTGCGATACATCCTCTGTATAACAATCTGTTCCACAGCGCTCATGCCTCACAGGCAGTGTAAGTTTGAAGTAAAAGTACTTCTCAGGAGTTTTCTTCGTTTTCCTTGTCTCTTTTTATAACAGAAATATAGAGAAACACCATTCTATTTTGCTCAATCCAAAAGCCCAACAGTTTAAGTTACTCGTTGATTCTTTCTTTTTGAAAGGTATTGCAAAAAAATGTGCTTTCTATATATCATGTAATTTCATGAAAAAAAATATGTTCCAGTGACTAGTTTGGCATCTGTGTTCCATTTAATTCTGACCTAAGAAAAGTCTAAGTGGTCTCATTTATTGCACATGAAAGGTATTTTGACCACAAGCAAACTTCTTCCCAGGTTATTTTTTACCTGAAAGACTTTTTTTTTATTCTCCAAACGTTTTTATTAACATGCCCATATCCTAAAATTTTAGTTCTTTTCTCAGTCTATTGAGAAATTGGAATAAAGAAATAATATTACTGCCAGTGTAAACCAGCAAATCACTGAATAAGTTTAATAGTGGAGGTAATAAGCAGCTTTTTCCCTTTAAGTGAGATGTTTGCTCCTGTAAAGACACTTTAGTCAGCTTCTTCCTTATTCTGCTGAAGGAAACAACAAAATGATGGTCTTGTAATTTTTAGACCCTACAGACAAATCTCAAAATAAAGTTGCTGACATTATGCTCCAAAATACTTTCCAGATGGATGACAAAGATAGAAATGTATATTTATTGCAGTCCACCTAGCATACTTCTTTTCTTTCAGAAAATGAACAATGCAGAGGAGGAGCCTTGAGTACCATGCTGTTAAATTAGAGCTTAGCTGTAACATTTAAATGAAGAAAAGCCAACATGAAGACAACTTGATGAGAACCTTCTGTATGTCTCTGTAAATATCCTATCTTCCTGTCAAAGTGAAACGGCCACCCTTTCTTAAAACAACTGCTTGTCTTTGTTCCCTCCTTGACCTTTATGCACTTATGCAAGTGAGCTTTAGTCTGATCTGAGAAAATCTGAATAAATTGTCACTGCTTGGCAATTTTATAGAGTGTGACAGACAGAACTGGGTTTTACTATAACATATATGTGTGTTTGTGTGTGTGTGTGCATGCCTGAATACATATGCATCCATACTTGCATACCTACCACTGACAAGTTCTTTGACTGAAAAAAATAGTAAAGCAGAACAAAGAAGTCATAACATAAATAATCAATGAGAATCAATGAGAATAACACTAATTATTCTTTTAAAACTCAAAGAAAATGTATCAGAAAAAAAAAAGAAAGTAGACTTAAAAAAAATAATAATAGAATACCTGAGTTTCTGAGCAGATTTTAAAAGTCTGCCTAATTATTTAAAACAAACAGAGCCTCTTCCTTTTTATTTATCTGCCAAGACTGTTTTTCCATGAAGGCCTTGCCAATGTAATTATCATGTCTGGGCTCAACTCCAGTGGCTATCGAAGTCAATTGACTTCTATAGACTTTAAGGAGGTCTGGATCCTACCATTAATGTGCGTTTTCTTAACAGGTTGATCATTTAGCCAATCATTTTGGAAGCTTCCCCAAAAAGAAGGAAATAAGAAGCATTTTTTCACATCTTTGTTTTCAAAGTGAAAGCAGAGAAGGCATTGAAAAAATAGTAAAAATGACAATGAGGTTACTAAAAGCTAAATGTCACTGAAAATTAAACATCTGGGTGCTTCAGCTTTCAAGAAATACAGCCAACAGCATGCATCATGCCTCTAATTTGCCTGAAACACACTGATTTTAGAAAAAATAGTCTAGCCATTTTCAGAAGGGTTATAACAGTGATGTGGATGCCTTATTATTTCTCCTGTTAGAAGTAGTAACAATGATAAGTCTATGTAATCCAAAGCCAGAAAAAATGACAAATAAATCCTGGTATGGGAAACCTACTTATATTTGTCATAGGGATATTTTGTAGACCATCTGTTTGTGGGCAGCTTTATCTTGGATGGTAGCAATTGGCACACTGCAATAAAAAGGCTTTCTGCAATTTAATTGACATTGTAAATTCTCTGAAAAAAAAAATCTAGAAAAAAATAGAGCTATTAAGAAGGGTTACATGTGACACATTTGATGATAGATTTAGAACCCTGCTATAAGGACTTCCACAATGTTAATGCATCATCGTCCTTTTGTTCCCAAGGATTTACCATTTGCTACTTTTGTTTAGGTACATATATAATTTTACAATTTTAAAACTATTCTTTAATAATAATATGCTTTAAAGAGTGAATTATTGGCCAAGAAGCTATGATGTATTTCTGGTACGGAGCTGAGATTTTTAGGTTTAAACTAGTAGAAATGTCAGTAAAGGAAAGCTGAAATTCATATTAAATCCACCACTTTCATTATTTTGTTTGTATATAAATGTTTTAAGCAAAATTATGAAGGGAAAGAAAAATGTTTGAGAAGTAAATTGGGAGGCTGCTTGATACTTAGTATGAGTCAGTAATACTATGGAAGAGCTTATCATTTCTGTATATTTTAAAGGATGTTTTTAAATAATAGGAATGGAATTTCAAATCCCAAATGATGCAGCATAGATAATAGCTTCTGAGATGTCAGCAAAGATTGCTTTTCAAATCAATGATGGCATCTTACCTACTGATGACTCAGCCACTTGAAAAATCACATTTAGTGGAGCTCTGCCGTTTCAGCAATGTGAGGATATAGCTTGCATGGCCATTGATGAAGTGACATGCAAAGACTGATGCGAAGAAATGTCTATGTGCGTGGGAACTGCAGCGAGGCACCTACAGGACCGTAGGCGTGCACGTGTGGACAGCTGCACTCTTGTTCCCGGAGCACGCTTGTAAGTTCTGGGAATTCAAAGACAAAAAAATGGTCTTCCACGGGTCTTCATATTTCTTTCAGTGTCATTTTTGCATAGTTCAACAACACATACTGGAATTAAGCACGGCTACTAAAAATCTATCTTGGACAAAGTAAACAGAGATTTGTAGATTAAGTCCTCTCTTCCTCCTGTACTGCTTACATTTCTAAGAGGTCTCACTCTAAAGAGCTCTGAGGCTCACCTTTTCGCAAACATCACTAACATGATTTGAGTAATGATTTAAATCAGTATTCCATGACTGATGTTGCTGAAACTTTGCCAATTCATTTTTATTTGTGAACTTCAGAATCTCAGAATTGGATTTTGCCTGTTGTAAAGACCTGCAGAAGGCAAAGAGGTGAACAAACTCCTTCATAGGTGTTCTTCAAGAGAGAAAAAAAAGAGAGAGAGAAAAAAAAACACAGAGAAGCTTTACAGCTATAAAACTTTTAATTTTAGAGCATTGAGATATTTGCCTGAGATAACAACTCAGTTGGTACTAGTTGTGTACATCCAGAGTTCAGACAACAAAATCTACTGAATTAAAGTTAAAATAGATTAAAAAAAAAAGAAAAGTGCCTTCCAAAGCTTATAAATTATTGACTGCTTTATGAAGCAAATTTTATATTTGTGAGACGGAGACCTGGGGGCTAACTAATGGACTGGAAAATCACACACGAGAGGGAAAGAGATTGAGAGCACAAGCAGGAGTGCAACTGAGCAAATGGGAGCCTTCCTCACGAAGGAAGCCCTACTTGCATTTCTGCAACCATCCCTCTCCAGGTGAAAGGAGAGCCCAGCCCCACAGGAACTCCAGGGAAAACATGGGAAGCAGGAGGACAGTGGAAGAGTGACAAGAGAAAAGACAAGGCATAAGAAACACAAGACCCTGGGCTACCCAAGGGTGATAGAACATAAGAAACTCTAGCTGCTGCAAACAAATTTTACTCTCAATCATTTTCTGACCATCTTTAGGACAGTACCACTCCATTTTACATTTACCTCTGAAGAGCTGTCTCTGTATGTACCTTGATTTTGTTCAACCTTTTGAATAAGGAATTCATTTGCCTTGTTTGCTTTTAAAATATACATATATACATATATATATACAACTTTGATATATCTCAGTCCCCGATCAAATCCTTTGACCTAGCCAACATAAATATGTTGCTGTGCAACTGAAACTGCTGACCCTCCAAAATATTAGTATCTGTCCTTCCTTCCCTCTCTGTGTCTGGCAAGCACTCAAATATACTGAGCTACCATCCTCTGCTGATGGACAAACATCACCATAGACCACTTTGCTCACTGGTTGTGCCATTACTTTCTCTAGGGATATATTAATCTCTGCTGTGCGTCGCAGTGCTCTTCAGAAAAGCAATGGCCTTGTGCTGGGTAACTATGAAACAGAGAAAACTTGTTTCTGTGTTGTGCGAAACATGGGTTATTCCTAGAGCTAGGACCATTTTCATCTTACAGAGAAGTTATTCAGCACCCACATGTGAAGGCCTTAAAGTATTTAAAAAGACAAGGCTCATTGGTGTGAAGACTCAGACTTCATTTGCTACGTTAGTTTCTTGGAGCCAAACACTGATACCCATCATAACACCAGAGTCTTCCAGACAGAGTTCTGCTGGTCTCTTCTAGACTGGAGATTCTATAAATCATTAATAGTAACAATCATTTGCTGTATACTTGCATAGAGTTTGGCACATATTCTTAATATAAATATTGATCATGATAAGAATCTCTTTTAATAATTATACCCTATGAAAATTATAATTCATCTATAAGTATGATCTAGTCTTTAACAATCTTGTTCTGTGCTGTAGTTTAAGAAGAGAACTTGAAGAGAGAGGTTATGTAAATACCTGTCAATATAGACAGTACAATAGCTGATCCTGCCTTGAGACAATGATTATCACCTCTTTAGGCCCCCTATACCCCTATGTGCTATGTCTCCACATTAGTATATATTTTAACCTTTTTTTGAGCAATAAATTCTGAGAAATCAAGAAGTTATATGCACTTCTGAAGTTAACCAGCATTTAAGGTGCTTTTGTTGAAACAACACTAGGATGTTCACTACTGTTGCAAATTATCACATCTCTTCAAACACTGTGGGGAAGTAGCTGACACCCCAGAGGGCTGCGCTGCCATCCAGAGGGACCTGGACAGACTGGGCAACTGGGCGGAGAGAAACCTCATGAAGTTCAACAAGGCCAAGTGCACGGTCCTACACCTGGGGAGAAACAACCCCA
>JAWLRI010000240.1:3074971-3155575 GCA_034781795.1 Crypturellus tataupa
GGTCCCTTCCAACCTTAGGCATTCTATGATTCTATGATTCTATGATTCTATGATTCTATGATTCTATGATTCTATGAATATTACACCTATTTCTGGTAATTCAGGCCTCATTTCAGTACTTCTAATTCCCTGTGCCCTGACTGCCCTTCCAGGAAGGGCGAATAGCACCAACAACTAGGAGGAAAATCCTTTTATTTAAGATTCTCTCAATTGAACTAACATGCTATTGTATAGAATGTGAGACCTGCCTATATGTAACGTACACCTGCCTGCATGGAGTGAGAAAAAAAATGCTAGATTTATCATATATTTCTATTATTCACGACTTTATGAAAATAAGTCAATAAAACTAACTAAAACTAATGATCTTTCAAAAGTTTTGAGGCTGCATTTCTGATTTTCCAATAGGTCACAGTGAAGATGAGCTACTAGTCTGAAGGAGGATAGCTAAAGCTGGGAGAGACTGCAGAACTGTATCATTGGAAAGGCGCTTTGGATGTGATTTACTTCACTATCTCTGTTTTGTCAGAAGTCTAGTATAAAGTAGCCATGGATTCAATGTTAAGGCAGTAGTCAATAGAGTGGGACTGGTAACTCCTGATGACAGTCACCTGCAATAAATATATGAGGGATGGGATGAATCATCCATGTGAGAAACCCATCATTCTTGTTTAGCTATAAAATTAAATACCTGAGAACAGATGTAGATGTCTCTAACTTTTCTAGCTAAAGCTGTATGAAAATCATCTATAATACTGATTCTGTGTGTCTAGTGCTAAAACTAGAAATGGGATACTGTTTCAGTGTATGTAAATAATCTTGATGTACAGAATGATTGAAGGGCACTATTTTCTGCATATCAGTTGATTTTTAGTTAACAAAAATATTCACATTAAAGTACAGTACTGTGATTACTCTTTTCTTATTCCCTGCTGTCACCTCTATATCACAGCAACAAACTTCAACTAGACTTTCCAGCTGGGCAGTGTTTTCTCATCAGATGAAGAAGAGCTTTTCACAGAGGTGAACGCATGGCTATATCTAGTGAAAGAACCAAATAATAATAACTAGTCATAGCTTTTTTTTTCCTTAGTGAATGCATTGGGAGAGACACAATAAAAGAGTCTACTGATATTGGAAATAGGAAGAAAAGGAAAGAGAAAAGGAAAAAGGAAAGAAAAAAGAAAAGAATGAAGAAAAAAAAAAGTGAGATACAGAAAGTTTACATAGAGGTTTTTTGAATAGAAGCACTACCTACCTGGCATAAATCAAACTTGCTTAACTAAGAACTGATACTAAGAGAGCAATGGGGAATCTAAAGGGTCTGTATTTGAAAGACAGGATTTTACAGAAAAACGGGCTGCTTGCCAGTTCCCTCTTGTTTTCTCCCAAAATAAGAAAGGAAATAACATTAAAACGGTCTAATAGAAAGCATGCAGCCAACAGACAGGCAGATCCAAATAATATGAGCATAAATCAGTCCAAACTCTGCTCAGTATTTTTACTTTCTCTCTCAAGTCACCTCTAAGAAACTATGCAGAACATAAGGAATATTTGCATTATTTGAAACATTACAAAAACCTATGGCAAATTCTCTTTTTTTAGTGGTGCTGTTTGTAAAGTTTGTATGTGTGGGTTTTTTTGTTTGGTTTGGCACTTTTTCCACTTATTTTAATTTTTTCTATTGCTTTCATTGTGGTTACTTCAAATTTACAGAGATATAAGTCATTAATTTCCTAATCAGTGATTCATTCCTCTGCAGACAGATACACTGACGAAACCATAGCAGCAGAGCCCAGTGCAGGAACAAAATTTTGGCAAGGGGCTTTTTTTTTTTCCTCAACTTGAAAGCTTGAATTTTCACCAAAGACAGATGGTGTATTTCTAGTCTTCGAACAGTTTCAAGGTCAAGTCTTTTAAAGTACAGTTGTCCATCAGGTGCACAGCAAAAAGCAATGTACTTCCTACCACATGGATATAGAATATTTCCTTCTGAAACTCTTCTTAGTGATGAGAGTCTCAATGACAGCTCTGGTAAGAGGAAGCACATGCTGGGCTGTACTTTGCAATTGTCCAGAGTGCAAGATATTTCTGTTTTTTTAGCTGTGCACCAGATATGACAAATTCAGAGCTTTGAGTGCATAGTCCTGTCATTTCTCCTGTGTCTTTTATAAGAGAGAATGCAATTTACATTTTCATTGTCATGACTTAGCATATAGGATGATTTTTAAATATGAGCCCATGAATTTGTATCACTGCTGTCAAGACTATATTTTTATTTTTTTATTCAACTCCATCTTTTCCCAACACAATGCCTACTAGAGAAGAGTCCCTCAAATCTTCTCTTTACTTTCAGAAAAAAATACATTCTTTTTCATAGCTCTGCAAGTCTGCAGTAATCGGGGATCAAGAGATATTGTAAAAGAGCTGCTGAAGGAAGCCTGGAGTCTGGGTCCTTAGTACTCCCATCTCTAATTGATTTTCTTATTATAAAGAGAAATAGCTATGTGACTGTGTTTCAAAACAGAAATACTTCAGTTGATATAAGAACGTACAGAATACAGAGTCAGAATCTATAAAACATTGTGTGAAAACAATTACTGCAGTTGCTGAACCACAATGACCCAGAAACATGAAAAAGAGTTTAAGAAAAATTTAAGTTCATAAAGTCACAGCTGTAGTTGTGGAAAGCTTTAGATCTTTAGATGCTTTCCTTTTGTTTTCATATCTCCACCTACCTACAAGGCTATTTCTGACCAGACATAAAAGTTCTGAAACCTTAGTGAGGTGCCTGCATTCACCATGGCCAAATCAAAGTTCAGGAAACAAAGGAGACTGTGGGCCCGAAGTCTGCATAAATAATAATAAAATAATAATTAAAATGCACAAATGAAGTGAATTGTTTTGTACTAGCCCTATAGTACAAGCCCTTATATTTCCTCAGTTGCTGTCTACAAGTGACATCATTGTCAATGTTTCCTATGCATTTTCTCCCATGCATTTCCTGAGGAGGCCTGTAGAAATCAGCCCACTCACAGTAATTACTTCAGATGCAAGGGGACCTGATACATGTACTCTAAATGGAGTTCTGGAATTAAATAACCATTCTCCATCAAAACCTTGTACCTTGTGTGTATGAATTAATGGAGACCACAGCTAGACAATTTTGTGTGTGTGATACAGTTGCATACTAAATATGTTAGTGGATTATTTATTAAAAAGGTCATTCAAAAATGTGATTTTATAAAGTAAAATGACTTCTCTATTTAAAAAAATGTTAATATCAGATATATAATTCTTGAAAAGAACTGCGGACATTAAGCATTTGAGTAAAAAGAAGCAAAGGAAAGATTGAGAACTCAATGATACAGAAAATGGGGAAAATGAGAAGTTTAATTTTTTTTTAATTTGTATTTGTGGTTTTATTGTTTCCTTTGCATGTACCTTTTCCTGAAGATTAAGGTATAATAAAGTTATTGTGCAATAATTCTGATAAAAGCTATTACTAATTAATTTTAGTGTTTGAACTTGTTGATAAAATGCATAAAAATATCATTTAAACAAGAAACTATCAGTGCAAACAAATTAATAAGTCTTCTTTAGTAAATCAAAAAACAATTTTATTTGCCATTTTTATACTGTAGGAAAGGATTACAGTTCCACTGAAACATGCATTGATCAACTTAAAAAATGGACAAAGAACACATAATTTCTGAACTTTCTGAAATGCAGCTTTGTCTGCTGCATTTATCTCATGATAAATAAAAGATCTTATTACATGAAGTTTTAGTGTGCAGACATTTTGGTGTGTAGCATTAATATTCCTTGGTCATTGTTGTGATAAAATGCAGCCTTGCTAAGCCTTTCCTTCTGTACTTTGCTTGTGGAATGTATATATGCATCCAGAGAAACACATCTGTAAAGAGATGATGGCAATCTGGGTTGCAACACACACAGTTGAAGTACTGCTAAGAGAACTGGCATCGCATGCAGGATTTTGTATCCTTGGGCAAAGAAGTTCAGGTCTTGAATGTCTCATCTTCCTGTCTCTCTAGCTTTATTTTGCTTTGTTTGCTCCCTTGTGTATGGTTTTATAACAAGGTAGTGCCTCCGAGAATATGTTCAAAATTGTAATTGCTCTAAGGGCAACAGAGACAGAAGAGGCAATCTAAATAATTAAATTGAAAGTCATCTTGTTTTCTTCCCAAGATGGAGGAACAAGAGGCTTATTTTGCCAACAGTATTTCAATCACCATAATTTGTTCTGCTATGATGTAACAGGTCTTTTCTTCCATATCATTAAAATTTATGGATTCTTCTCCATTTCACAACAAAATAAACTAGCCAGTGAGTAGTGACCATTCCAAATTTTAACTCACCGCTATTATTTTTTTTTAACACTCTCTGTTTTCATTTCTCCTTCAGACTCTTAGCAATTTAACGTATCAAGGAAAATTTCATTCACTTTGTCTGCCACTGTGGCCTGAGTTGTTCTTAAGCTCTCTCCAGAGAATTCTCCGCTTGAAATATATCATATTTTGGAAGCATCTCGCGTTTTCAGACTCTGAATAATTTATTTCTCATATACATTCCTAGTGTCTTTTCTTTTTTCTCATTTCTTCTTTCTCACTTTCAATAATGTGGGCACCATTCACTACCATGATTAACCAATATCTCACCTGCTTGCATACTTCCCTGATGTTCCATTAGTAACACTGCCTTCTGGTAGCATTTACAAAAATGTGGGTGTCTACTTTTTATTAGTACTTGAGCAAGCAGCATTATTTCACAGGAGTTTCTCTCAGGCGTTAATTAACATGTACTGTGTAACTGCAGTTCAGCATCACGATAGTATTGAAAACAACATGTGTGCAATACAAACATTATATTACTACCAAATTAGAGCACTTAGAGCAATTATGAATGTTTGCATATGATTAGAATCAAATATTGTAATGGTGTAATAGTGGCCCAATCAGTCAAGAAACACAAATAAAACTTATTGGCTTCTTTGGGAAAATGCTATGTGCATTTTCTAGATAAGAGGCTAAAGACAATCTACAGGCAGGAGAAAGGACAAGAAAGGGGGGAAGAAATATCCCATCTCCATATAATACTAATGAAAAGAAAGATGGTGTTTTGCAGAGTTCTTTCTCAGCACCTATTAGCTTATAACATACTGCAGCCTGTGAACAGTTAGATGACACTTAGGGTCATGGAAGCATAATGAGAAATAATTTGGGAAAATGTGCATTGCGCTGTTGCATTGTGCTGGACCTCAGGAAGGTCCTGCTCACCATGCACTTTCTCTAAAACAAGAAGTTTGGGAGACGGCAGGATTTCAACTTTTCTGTCTTACTCCAGGTTTGACTATTTAAGTACTTAAATGAAATAATTTGTTCATTGCATATCAAGAAGGAGAAAAAAAATCAGTCTCTTTGGGGATGATAAAACAACACACCATTTGACCAGGTGGGACAGTTTTTCCACTTGAACAAAAAAGCCATATATTTCTATTTCATTTAGGACAATATTTTTCTCTGAAAATAATCAGCAGAAAATATCTAAGAAAGAGTACAAATATAAGACCAGTGTATAATTGTAATTTCCTTGACCTGTTTAATAGCATCCTGTGTGAAGGATCACTCTCTAGAGTTTAGTTTCAGCTTGCCATTTGCCAGCTTCAACTGAAGGTCCTTCGGTTTTGTATTAAAGAGAGTGGGCAATCATTTACTATTTATGTGCTTCATGAAAGTCCTGATTTTATGACTTTCTTTCACATTCCTCATCAGTCATCTTTTGTTCAACCTGAAGAGCCCAAATCTATGCAGTCATTTATCAGTGAAGCAATGTTGAAAAGGGGATGTATTTGTGTTGTTTTTTTATAGATACAAATAAAAGAATAAGAGCTACTGAACAATCATAAAGGTTCTTTTCCTGATATAATTTGCTTTATCTACAAAAAAATCTAATAAATTCATGTGTTACTTTCAACTAATACTTATACCTTGTAAACCAGTCAACACAGATTTCCTCTTTAGTATTTCCTCTTGTTGAAGTGTTTGCTTCAGAACTTATAGTTGAAGCATTAAGATCTCTTTGGTACAGCTTTCAATAACTTCAGGTGAAACACACATTAAGATTTTGGCATGCATCATTTTATGTAGAGGACTGCATAAAATTATGATATAGAGAGCAATGCTGCATATGCAATATTGCTTGATACTGCATAAAAAAAACCACTCTTGTTATTTGTTTCAAAAATCTTGCTATTTCTCTCAACTTTGACAAACGGCAAAAGCTAAAAATAGGCTAACCATGTCCTGGAGTAATTCAGAATGAAACAACTGCTTTACATATAGTTTCCTGCCATAAAGAAAGCATCTTTTTTGCAAAGCCTGATGGTGTCTGAGCCCAGGATGCTTAATTTTAATAAGAGCAATTGTAATTTTAATAAAAGCTATTATGGTAGAATACAACAGCATTGTTCCATATGTCAGGGCTAGAAATGTAAGCAATGGCAGGAATAGGATCCCTGCCAACATCCTGTTAGATTATAGTCAGAAAGCGCACACCCAGACCAGAACAGAGGACCCTTGTCACTTGTATCCATCTAGGAGTTTAGGTACAATCAGTCAGGAAAAGCATCCATGTATGATGATGGACTGTAATTAGCACTTTTTCTGTGAAAATAAATTGTGTAGCTCTGAGACACGAAATATCAGGCCACAGAGTGCAGCAGCACTGAAGCACCCAATGAAACAATTCATCTCTTGCTAAGGAGAGAGGCAAAAATACCTTGTCCTGAAACACCTCTTGAAAACATACGGATTTGTTTTCCACACCTTGGTAGTCAGGACACATGTTAGTAGCTGACTAAGATTATCAAACAGCTATAAAGGTCTGGGGAATAGCAAGGCATACCAGGACTCAGAGCTCGAGCTGGTTTCAGACCAGCTCTGGCTGCCACTGCCTGAGTATTATTTTCACACACCCAGTGCACCCAGTGGTTAAACTAATTATTTCCCCACTTCACTTCCCGAAAACTGGCGGTGCTATTGGCAGTTCTTGGTCTATTTTTCAGCAGTTTCAGACAAAGTCTCCTCATACGTGAAGACCTTCTCTAGTCTTTCAGTGAACTCCCTGAAATGAGGAGTGAATTACCCTGGCTACCCAGTGCAGGATCCTTGCCACCTGTGCTGCACACCATACTGCAACAGCTCTGCGGCCTCTCCAGACATACCAGACTTCCAGCCACTGCAGACAACAGCATTCTCACATCCTGACTGTAAATCTAAGGCTGAATTTCCCAGAGCAGTTTTGGATTGATGATATTGTTTAAAAAAAAAAAAAAAACATTTATCATGGAAAAACTATCTAATGTGGGTGCAAGAGTATAGCCGCGCCATACACAAAGACATTGTTGTCTGGAAGTTTAGTTGAGTTAACAAACTAGCAACAGAACATTTATATTTAATATATTCAGAGAATTAAGAGATGGCTTTGTTTTTTAAGGCTGAAAATAACACCAGCATTTTTTTTTATTATTTTTTCTATGAAAAGAAGAATAATTTTGGAGATAAAAAAGTAAACAAAATGAGAATACAGTGAAGTTTTCTCTCTCTCACTTTTTCTAATACAAGTGTTTCCTCTTCCATCGGCGATTCACTATTGATTGAAATTTTTCATTATGTAGCTTCTATCTTAATCTTTTGTTGATGAACATAATCTCTGAAATGTTCGTGTGGGTTTTCAAAAAAAACAGTCTCTGTTTTTCATCTGGGCTTCAGCATCTGGAATGATTCAGGTATTCAGCACCGCTTTCCTTCAGTCATTCAAAGCTATTAAGCATTAAGAAAACACATTATACTTGCTCTTTTTCTTACATTTTTTCCTTCTTTCTTCCTTTCCCTTTGAAGTGGAATAATTTCTTTTTCAAAAGGGTAGATATGAGTGGATTGCATTCTTCCCTTCCCCCAAAATGAAGGAAAAAGTTATAATCTGTTCCTGAAACATTTCAAAGAAAACCACACTTCTATAAAAGTTGTCCTTATGAATTATAACCTATTTCTCACAAGGTCAAATAAGCATGTGCTTGGATGTTTGGATTTTTTTTTCCTTTGCTTTATACAGTAACTATTCCATAACCAGGAGATTAAGCATCTTTATCTACATGGGAGACTTATCTAAAAATAAGATAAAATACAAATTAAGCCAGTACACTGATAAATGATTCCCTCTTCTCTTGTTGTCTTCAATATGCTTTTCCTAGTGCACTCTTTCATGTATTGTACAAGCTCATGCTCCTCAGAAAGGGATTAAATCTAAATCAAAATGGTCAGTTA
The DNA here is from genome assembly GCA_034781795.1 of Crypturellus tataupa. Classification (NCBI taxonomy): domain Eukaryota; kingdom Metazoa; phylum Chordata; class Aves; order Tinamiformes; family Tinamidae; genus Crypturellus; species Crypturellus tataupa. The sequence goes on from JAWLRI010000240.1 coordinate 3,083,317, forward strand.
CACTGGAGCAAGTGCTTATGGTAGGTTGCATTGATATCTCTGCACTGCTTATCACTAGCAAGACTTCCCATACACCAGTATTGTCAAAAAGCCTGTTATGCAGTCAAGATTTTAGCTTCCCTAATGTTTAAAGTTGACTGGGTCTTAGAGCTTGGTTCAGGATGATTTCTGAGCTGTCATCATGTACACTTTTTTCTTCCAAGATATTCACCAGGAAAAGGTTTCCACCTAAAGGGAATGTTTGGACAGTTATATATTCCTCACTCACCACTCTCTGATCTTTGCTGAGCTTTTGTTGAATAAGTTGTATTATATTACATGCAACCTTGAAATAGAGCAAATTTGTCCATCTTTGGCACCATTTATTTGTCTTCATTAGGTACTTGTAACAGAAGTGACACATCCAGCGACTATATAAATATCAAAGACATGCCACAGATAGCATAAATTTTTTTCTTGGTGCTAAAATATGGTATGAAAAAAAAGATATACAGCGTCCTCAGTAAGACAGATATGCAGTCATGCTACCAAGAAAAAGATTTTATTTTTGTATAAAGAAAGCACCTTCATTAGCAGTCTTCAAGGACAAAAGATTTCTGATTTCTTTTAATGTTCTCAGATAAAGTGAAATCTCTTCACATTTAGCCCCCTGTTTGAATTTGACCATTGCTAGGAAGTCTTTTTTCAAAGCCCCCAAGTGTTTAACAGCCTGCCAGGGTTCAGCTGTGCTAATTCATCGCAAGCATTTCTGTTGATTCTCTCTCAGAGTCTGGTACACATTTAAAGTTAAAGTCTCAGGGACTGGTGCTTTATGGTAAGATGCATCTACAGTGACAGATTCACAAGAGTATAAGTATATAAATAAGTAGGATAACTTTCCTGTATTGAGTCTTGTCTAGTGGAATAGATGAGCTTATATCTTCTCCATCCTTTATCTCTAGACAACATTGTATTTTTACAAATTGCTCTTTTTATGAGATGCTACATAGATGAGAACCTCCAAGAAAGATTGGAAATAAAAAAAAAAAAGGACTAAATCACCATTTCTTCTACTGCTACTGCTCTGGCGCAGAAACAGTTTGCTTTGTTTTTTAAGCAGAATGCAATGGGCTCATCCCATTCGTAAGGAATCAAGATAAGTAAGTCTCATGAAAGAGGTGCATTTTTTTTCCTTGTTCTAGTCCACCAGTAAGAAAGATATAACCCGATAGATATAACCCACCATCTCCACACAGACTGGCATATAGCCACTCCATTCATGAATAAACTTTTAATGTGGTCAGTGAAACTAAAAGTCCGTTCTGATTGATCTGAATCACATTCTGAAAGTGCTTTCCAAAAGTAACACTAATGGACCGTCAGTATGATTACTTGCACACTTTCAAATGTAGGTGTCTTTTTTAAAAAAATATTCACATTGACATTCAATGTCTGATAAAGCCCATGCAACTTGTTCCTTTGTTCAAGTGCCCATCATCCTCTTCCTTATTCTTAAGCAAATCAAGATATATTGCAATATCTATTGTTTCTTCCTATCATGAAAGGTTTAACTCTGTCCACTGTTGCCAAGAAGATTCTTTCCAGAATGCTTTTGTCATCATACTTGCTTTTTCACTATCCCAGCAACACATTAATCAAATTATTTTTCTCCGTATAAAATTTTCCTGCCACTTCTTTGCCAACATTATTGCACACTCAGATCCTCTCAATTAGGTTGGATGGACAGCACAATGCCACAAGCTCTCCCCTTGCTGCCTAACCATATTGCATGCTCTTAATTTTATTTCAGTAGAGTAAGAGGCAGGTAAGCCTATACCCTCTTGTATACTATTAATGTGGAATGCCTTATCCTTTATGTGCTGCCTTTTATTTGGGGCATTTATTAAATTTACAATTTCCAAATGCATTTAATTTATATCACCTTCATGTTCACTTTCTTTAGTCAATTAATGACGGAGAAATTGCAAGCCTCCTTTAATTTAGGACAATTATGTCATCTCTACTAGTTATCGCAGGAGTCTTTCGTCTCAGAAATTTTATTGAGATGATGCCTGTTGACTGCGACTCTTTAACAACTTTTAACATCTTCTTTCCCTTTCTCTTTCTCCTATACCTTATTCAGTCACCTAGTGAGGACAGAGTTGTAAAGGGACAATTTGTAGGGACATAAAGCCAAGTTACAGCTGTTGATCCAACCTGAAAATCAGCCTGAGACAGAAGATCTTAATTGAGGCCACCATTATTCTTAGAAGCTTCATAATCCATTCTGATAGAGGTGAGTAATGAGCTCTCGTCCTGTTTCATCATGAGGCAGCCCTTATTTCCCATACAGTCTGTCTTCTCAAACAGACCACGGAGCCTAGTAATTTTTGGTGGATTTTTTTTTTTTTTTTTGGTTGTTTGTTTTTAATGAAAGCTTCTAGATTTTGAAAGGTCTGCCAGTCCAGGACTGGAACAGATAGAGCAGGTTTTAGGGACAGATGTAATGGAGACAGCATAGTAGAAAATTGGTTACATGTGCTTCACTGGCAGGCATTGGGCATCGCAGTTTGATGGAGCCGATTTCCTTATTTCAGCTTTTTCTTCAGTGATCTTTGGTTTTGAACTGACTCCAAGACTGAATTTGAATAAAGTCTGAAAGAAGGCTCCGGATTCTGCGTCACACAGTGTGTGTCAACAAAATAAGAAATTTAAGCAAAAGTACACCAGGAGCTGTTAATCTATTTAAGTAAATCATTCCGATATAACAAAATTTTGCTTTATAGAATGCAAAGTTCTGGATATAGAAAAGTACCCTACCTTATTACTCAGAGCTCAAATATATTACTTTCAATAAGCAGCAAATATACAGTTTCTTAAAGTACCATTTGGCTGCTAATACACAAGTCTTCTTTTGTATAGAAATACATGACTATTGGATTAAAAAGTCCATACCAAAATCATCTATTATTCGTATAAAAAAAAATTTGATATGTGACGATTGCACACAAGCTCAGTAAAATTTTGCCAACATAGAAGTGTCATAACCCCACTGAAGTAACCAGAATAACAAAGTTGTTGCATCTGATTTATAATTCAAGGATCAATGTTTTCAAACTTCAAACAGTTTTATTCAGGTTAGTAAATATCCACTGACTTAAATCAAGTCATTAATGACTTCGACTACTCCAAATAAAGATAAGATCAGGTCTAATATCTAGAAATGCTGAAATAAACTAGTGTTGTGTATTCAGCATCAGAGACAGGATATTTGCCCAATTATTTTTTGCCTATTAGGCTTCAGAGAAATGATGCCAAGTGAAATAGTATTTTTTTACCATATGCAATTGATATAATTAAAACATAAGCCAGTTATTTTCTTAAGAATGAAAAAAATGGTATCAGAGGAATTACTTTGATATACTTATTCTTTGCAGTAGGGAATTTGTAAAAATCACCAGCAACTGTCTCTCAGCTGGCTGGAGACAGTTATTTAAACATCTGATGTTTAAAAAATATTTTTTCCACTTGAAATGAAATGCATTTTCTCAAGATGGATTTTTTCTACATGATTTTTCTCAGATGGAAAACATCAGTGTTTGGGTATGTTACAGATCCCATTCATTCCTTTTCTCTCTCTCTTCCCACCTTCCCTTTTCCTATAAACTCCATAAATAATAAAGCCATTGCACTCGGATTAAAAAAATTTTTCATCATAGTTTCTGAAAAAATCAATGATTCTTATGAAGTATGTCAATAAAATAATTGTTTTAAAGGAAAAGCATTGTAACTAATATATTACAATAGTAGATAATTTTTACTGATAGTTTATTCTAACAGATTAGAAGAGTATAGCATGGTTCATTTTTCCTTACCTCTCAGATTCAAGTAAATAGTCATAATTTCTCCTTTAATTAATTTTCCATCTATTTCACCTGGAGTGGAAATAAGTTCCCTGCCACTTATGATTCCTAAGGACAGAATAAAAATGAACATGTATTATTTTCCCTCTACCCAAATCAGCACATGAGCCTGTAAGCATGAAATATAAGACAATACCTCAGTAAAGGTAATTTCTTATACAGTCATAGACTATAGTCTCTAACTGCATAGCATAGCCAGTGACAGTAATGCTTGTTTCAAACACATATCAACAAAATTGACTTTGTTACAATCCAAAAGGGATCCAATAGCACTGTATAATTGTTCCCATGATAAATCTTGACAGGCTGGGCTAAAACCTAAAAACTGTATACTTGTAAACCACTTTTCTTACATCTTTATGTATTGAAATAACTCCCGGTTTTGTCATATCATTGTTACTTATTAGAAATGTGCTGCATTTTATTGTATTTAATATTTCATAAATAATAGAAAAATATTTATGTAGAAAGCTGCCTTCTAAGAGCTTTCATTCTCCTGTCTGTAACCAGATCTGTTTAATATCTGATATCTCTGCTTGTGAAAGGTGTTAGAATAAACCACACTGTGAATTTCAATTTCAAATTCTACCTATGAATCGCTGAATGTTGACATGATTTGCTAGGATCACACAATTGTTTCAACATGTGGTGTTTTTAAAGCAGCAGTCAGTTAATCCCAACTAAAAAGATACATGCTTGATTCTAGGTCTCAGCTCTACAGTGTTAAGGAGACATGAATTTACTCTTACAAACTTCCTTGCAGTGATATTTACCTTACTAAATTCTCTTTAATTATTCACTCAGCTTCATCAGGAAATACTATCAGAAAGCAATGATGCTTATTATGTACATGACAAAGACAGCACATAGATATGAAAGTAGGAGGAGGAGAGAAATTGTCAAAGAAGACTTCAGGATCAAACATGAAATCCCATCTCCTGAGACATCTCTATTTCATCTTGGCCAGCTGTTCAACTTCCAGTTTTACAAAAGGGAAGAAATAGGCACTCCTTAAAAACTGTTTATCCCCTCCTCAAACAGTTGTGCAAGATAGGAATGATATTCTTTAGTCTGTCTTTTATTGAGCTTAGAAGATGCTAACTGAAGAGAAAGGTTTAACCTTCTGAGGAGGCTAAAAGATGGTAAGATGTATTTTGTTCTTTGTTACCGAAATTTTAAAATAAGAAACATAGGATAAAGACTTGAGGGAGGAAAACACAAGCAACCTTCCCCTACCTTCCCCAGTATGGATAGATCAGATGCCTAAAAGCCATTTTAGTTGCCTAAAGAAATGGTGTGATTTTTCCAATACACCTTAAGGAAATTGCTTTAGGAATTTTTAATTACTTAAAGGAATTTCTTAAAGGAATACCTTAAAGGGATTGCTGCTCCCATCGAATCAAGCATGTAGCTTTTCTTCTGCATGTTCCTTCATGATGCCAAGGAAATTCTACTTATTCTACAACTCCTAATTCCGCAAACTTATCTACAAATCTACTGATGTCACATCGCTCTGGTGTCGTTTTTCTTTTTATGACTTCCTTTTTCATCTCTTATCCTTTTTTTTTCACGTTTCTCCTTTGTCTCATCAAATTATCTTCTCCCTCAGCCCAGGGTTAACAATCCTGGATCCCATACATATCTTTTCTCCTGTTACTTTTAACTAGCTACTCATATCCAGCTCTTTGTACTGTTGCAAGTTTATTTGCACTATAGAAGGAAGACCAGAACTAGGAAGACAAAAACAGTGGCATTGAAAAGTATTGATTTTCATTGAGGTTGTACTTGTGATTCTGTTTTAAAAGTAAGCAGTAGATGTGCCACCAAAAGGAAAATCTGCAAAAGCAGATGAACCTGATATCTACCTGAAGCAGGAGTATAGAGTTTATCTACCAAAATACAGGAGAAGTCACTTCAAAACAGAAAAGATCTTGATAGCATCTGAAAAGAAAATACCATTATCAGGGGAAAATAACACTGCCAACTTCCCTTTGGAACTCATCAGAGATAAGTGGGCTGGCTGGAGAAAACTTTCAGAGAAATGAAGGTTCAGGATAAAGTTTTTCATCAAAATTATTTTAATTGCCAAAAATGATCAAAGACAAAATAAGTGGAGCTGCACTAAAAAAACTCTGATATGACCCAATAAAGAATAATAATATAAATTCGGAAAGGACTGGAACATCACACAGAAAGAACTATGAGTTCTTAGGGGCATGAATAACAGGAATATTCATTCCTGTTAAAAGATTGTTTATTGAAGAACTCTGACTTGTTGAGTAATATTTTGGGAATAAATGAGAATGGTGATTAATGATCTGATTGATGATCAATATGATACAGCTATGAGAACAACCTTCATACATGTAAAAATATGTATCCATAAAGTAAAATATAAAATGCTGTTGAAGCTCCCTGTAGATGAAAGAACAATATATAAAGCAAATAACTTGCTTTCTTTGGTAGCATCTGTCCCAGAACACATCTCCTACCCTATTAGTGCCTGTCTATGGTTTGCTGGAAAGTGACTCAAATTTGCTTCTCTGATTATGATTTCATCTCCTGGAGGCAAGGCAACTTGATCATTGCTAGAGATAAATTACCAGAAATGCATTTATTTCATCCAGGTCACATCTTTCAAGTCAATTTTCTCACAGTTGATTTTCAGAACATCTTCCTGAACATGCATTATTCAGTTATTAGCTATAATGAAATACAAATCCAGTCTGCGTTCTCTAAGATATGAACCTGTCCCTTTCCACTTCCTGAAACTAAATAAAATGCTTTCAAAATGAGGGAATACAGAACCTTACTGAGAGGAAAAGGAGACACTTACTACATTTGTCACATCTCTTTAAAAGAGCCTATTAATATTGCTGAGCCTGCTGGAAAAAGAAAGGACAAAAGTTGACATAAATAATTCAATGTAGCTAGGGCATCTCACGCACACGTTGTACTGGCTTCCAAAGTATTTATTTGTAAAAAGTTTTTCACAAGTGAAAACTGAAGTCACTGTGTATTCATGTTTTCTATTCAAAAATAAATAATTAAACAAGTAGTGTCCCTGCTTACAGTAAAAAATATATATTCAACTCATGGAGAAAAAGTGATGATTAGATAATGAAAACAATCTTTTTTTTTTTTTTTCTGATGACAGAAAAAAAATTAACCCAATGAGACCTGCTCAGAAATTTAGTGAGGGATAACCTCTATTTTTTTTTTCTCCCTCAAAGTGTGCGGCATGCGTGACATTCCCAGATAAAACACTCTTGCTTCTTGCCTCAGGAAAAGCCATAAATTGCCTATAAAACATTTCAGAGCTGCCTCCTGTCACAAAGGCATCAACTCTTAACCTTCAGCTTCTTAGCTTTTTCTGAAGTCTTTTTACTTTTAATTTTTCCTTGCAATCTTATTTACAGCAATAGCAAAAAACAAGTGGAATGACCAATGACAGCTACTGTTGAGGCTAAACACAGCAGATTATACTGTACCTTCTACCTATATAACATTTAGCTGGGAAATTAGACATCTTTAATTCTTGTGGGAAAAATAGATGTGTGGTAGCACTATACTGGAAGAAAAATGAAAGTCCAGGGTAAACAAAAGTATGAAATAGAGCATTTTTTTGGTCCTGCTAGTGACCAGCTCACCCACATCAGTGATTTTTTTCTGCACTCCAAAACAGGGAAGAGAGTGGAGGGTCATAATGGTGCTAACTGGTGCACTAGGTTTGACATCTGGGCTATGCCGTGTACAAAACCATAAATGACAAACCCCAATTCCTGGCCAATTCCTGGCACCCAATTCCTGGCCTAAAAGTGACCATCTTATCGAGGGTTTACTACAAAGGTCCCCTTCAGCTAAAGGTCTGGTAAAATCAGACTTGGTTACACTTATCTAAAGAAGTTGACTGTGCATTATCACTCCCTATATATGACATTCCTAAAGCGTCAAGTCCAGTACAAGAAACCAGGGGAGACACAGAGCTCAATTCATTACTCATTTCCCTGTACCCAGGCACTTACTGTGACTTGAGCGTAAGGACAAGAGAGAGGAGAGGGAACTGTGCTTTATACTTTATTGTATAGCACTTACATCCAATTTTATTTCATAACTAATCACAGGGCTAAAGATTTTTTTTCTTTTCAATTTAAGTTTGAATTCTGTTTCACAGTTCTAACAAAAGGAAGAGATTGTGCAAATCCATACAATTTCCTTATGGCTTATCAGTGATTTTGCAGTAGGAAATGGTACTTTCTGAAACTGTGTATTTATAACATTTCTGGCATTCTAATTACATTGCTTCTCTCTTGTTTCTTCTGAACCGAAATTCTACACAAAAATAGAGAGAAAGCAGTTATAAATCTTGCACTCTGGTTCCAACAGTGCTTTTTCTCTTGGAATCATTTGCATACCTGTGTATTCCTCAAAGATTAACATGGTTTTATCCAGCATTGGTATATGATAAACCAAGGAGTGTGAAATTTTTTAGTGATATAGTTTCATCAAAAATATTTAGTCAAAAAATACTAATAAAACATTGTTACATTTCACTAATTCTGCCCTATACTACACCTATCCCAGTGAAATCACAAAGGACGTATGAACCAGTTGATATGTGATAATATTTTGAATCCAAGTTATAACTTCCAATGAAAATCTCACCCCAGCCAATTCAAACAGGCATAAATTTAGGCAAAATATACTAATTAGATTTAAATCATTTTCCCACATTTTCTGAAATGATCCTTTCCTCACTAAACAGGATGGTGTTGTAAAAGATATAAAGGACCAGCTGTGCACTAAGTTTCTTTCGATGTTAAATGTTCTCACTTCTGAAGATACTGAATTTTCAGGAGGAACTGTTTTACAATTATGCATAGATAATGGAAATTGAAAGAAGATTGTTTAACCATTGGTAGAGTAAAGATCTGAAAATGCCTTTCCAGAGGTGATATTGTGCAAAGGACAAAACTACTTGGACAAAAATGTTAGTGTATATGCTCCAGGAAGATATGCTTTCAATAGGAATATGCTCTCAATGAGCATATCTTGAAGTCTGCTACACTTCCATTCTCCAGATGGTTGTAAAATATAGCTCTAAGTAAAATGCACTGTGAAGTCTAAGCTGAAAGTATGAATAAAATAAAAGAGCACAACTACTTAACTACACACCAGAATGACCAGAATGAAGAAGAGGGAACCAGATTCCTCCCTCTGTAATATCTCCTTGTTTTTCTTTTTGTTTTCGTTTTTTAATATATGTGATTCACTGACTTCATTCTTACTTGTCTCTTCTGGGTCAAAAGTAGTAATACTGTCTTTGCCATCTGCTCCTGACTGTACTTCAGTCCTTTTCGGATGAAATGTTGACCAGTCGACTCTTGGTCCCAAATCGTGAGGTCTTGGACCCTCATGTTCATATTAGAGGCAGTTGCAATGGCTGGATTTGGTATTATGGATGAATACGGTTGAGGCCAACTCTCACACAGAGCAGATAAAAGAAACACTGATACCCCTTTCTGCACAAAGGGAAAGCTGAAGAAGCTCTCAAACAAAACACATATAGTTTGGGGAAATGAAGATGGAGGAAGTCTCTATAGATACTACAAAATATATATTTTATAGCATATTTCAGTGATATATCTGTACAAAAGGCAAAGATTTTAGGAGGAAATAGCTATTTGGATTTTTAACCTGCTTTCAGAATTGCCCAGACCAACTGTTTTGACAGTTTCTAACGAAATGCTTGCACCTTTCTCATTTGATCATTTGAAATGACTTTGTTTTATAACTAATCCTGATAAAACCAATTTAACCATAATCATTTTTTTATCTTGATGAAAATATTAAAATACTTAAAATTTAAAAAATAATTATTTGAATGAAAGAAATCTTTGATGTCCCATTCTGAAAGACCTCAAATTTTGGTGTTTTAGTCTACTTTTAGGAAATTAATTTTCAGTAAATCCACATTCAAGCAAAACAAGAGAAACATTTCCTCCCTTTCTCCAAAGTAACTCTGGTTACTTGCTGCTGCAAGTTGGATAGAAGTTAGGTATAAGATAAACTTTCCATTAGCATTATACAGAAAATGACAGCATGTTTCAGGCTCCAATTCACTGAGAGATGTATTATGGATTTTTTTTATTACACATGCAGGCTTTTTGCTGAGACGCATACTTCAACTTCTTTTACAAGCCTTCTACTTCACAAAATAGAAACTTTGTGAGCAAACCTGGAAGAAAACAAACAGCATGCTATCAAAATAAATCTCACTCAGTAGAAAAAGGCCGAATAGAGGTTAATCCAATCATTTAATGGTTGTCCCCTTTTGCCTCTTCCTTCAGGCAACTGTGCTTTTACATATTCCGTTTCTGTCTCTTAATATGTTTTTTCAGACTTCTTCACAAAGTAAAAAATGCTTTACCGTGCTCCCCAAAAATAATCTTCCTCTATTACGGAGTTTTGTCCATATGGGAGATCATGCCCAAAATCTTGTACATGAAGTGCTGAAATTCTTCATCTAGCACAAATATTTAACTTACATGTAAAGTGAATAGGCCACTGTTCTTAAATTTGTTAGACTTATTCTTGAGGTCAGAGTTCTAACAGAACAAATATATAGTAGGAGCAGCACTGAAAATTTAACAATACTCTCCCTGGGGAATTAATAAATAACATTTATACTTTATTGTAAAAATGTGACTCCACAGATAACAGCATAAATGGCAGTAGGAGTCAATAAATAACCTTAACAGTACTCTAATGAGAAAAAGAAAATAATGGACCGCATGTATCTGCTTCCAACATTTCTGCTTCAGGGGTATCAAACAGGCTAACTTCTGCTAATGCCATCCCCCTGGGAGTATCATGCTCAGTTGGCAGAATGCTGAAAATGATAACCAACCTGCAAGGAGAGAGGACGGCGGGTGAACAGTAAATGAGATGTCTGGGACAATTAATCTCGGGCAAGCCCTTATAGCTTGTTGAATAACTATTCTGCTACATTAAAAATATGTCAAAACATTCTTGCCCTGAGTCCCCTGAACTAGACCTGCACCAGGTTTGCATTTTGCAAGTGCTGAGCCCTCATTTGTCACTCGCAGTGCTGCTATAGTCCAACCTCCATGGTGTTCTGGCACTGACTTGAGGTGGACACTATTTATTCCCCAGACAGCCTGAGCCAGAATTCCATTCTCCTGCAGTAAACTTGTAATATTTATGCTATAGACATCACCCAGAACACCTTCGGCTTGGTAGCTTATTCAAATAATGAAATCCATCCTCTTTGTTGTTAAATGTAAAGGGGAAAATTCCCTCTGTGTATTTTCATTATTAATCACTCGTTGAACAAAATTCGATGTTATAAGAGAGTAGAAACAAGTCAAACATGAGACATCATAGCATCCTTGCAGTGATGAAGGCTATCCACGCTCTGGACTGCACTAACAGGAACATAACCAGCAAGTAGCCAAAGATCTAGTGATAAAAATGATGAATTCTTTATGAAAGGAAGCAGTAATATAATAATTAAAGTATGTTCTATTTCTGTCCTTGTATGCAAAAACATCCTGATTTCTGGCCTGCCCTATTACAGCTTAATTAAGAGTTAAATCCCTTGCAGATTCACACTGATTCTTAGACTTTTTTTAACCTCTCACAAATATATACTATATCCATCATATATATAATACATTATGAAATTTTTTGAGAATGTGGTGAATAGTATTGATACAGAAATTTGTATAGCATGTACAGCAATTAGTATAGCACCTGAAGTAATGAATAATCAAATCTGAGATGTAGAGACTTACACGGCAAAACAGGCTAGAAAGAAATGCTGTCATCTAGAGCACAGCATAACAGTTAAGGTGCATTGCAGGATTTTGTCTTTGTTTTCTAAAACATCAGATATGAGCTATTGCCAGAGGGAGATTATCTGAGATGATGAGCCAGGGTTTTGATTTGATATGGCAATCCTATGTTTCTGCAATGAAAAAAAAAAAACAAACAATGCGTATATATCTAAGAAGCCTCTTCTGTAATGAGCCATATTCTTCAGAGCATTCACACACTTGTACAGTTCCTATATGATGTGGTGAAGAAAAAAAATCACATGGCCCATGCTAGAAATTATTAAGAAGTGTTCATCATTTTATAGTTGCAGAGCCAAAGAAGATGACCTCGCCATCAAGAATTCTACATTTAGATCAGATTATCTGGTCTGGCCTGTCATGTCCTGTCTTCCTATACCAATATAGAATCACAGGATCACAGAATGGTTGAGGTTGGAAGGGACCTCTAGAGATCATCTCGTCCAACCCCCCTGCTCCAGCAGGATCACCTGGTGCACATGGCACAGGGTGGCATCCAGGCGGGTTTGGAAGATCTCCAGAGAAAGAGACTCCACAGCCTCTCTGGGCAGCCTGTTCCGGGGCTCTGTCACCCTCACAGGAAAGAAGTTCTCAGGATCCCACTGGCCTTCTTGCCCACGAGGGCACATTGCTGCCTCATGTCACATATGTAAGAAGAGAAAAAAAAAAGCAATATGTGCAAGTGGCCATAAAAAAAAAAAAAGAAAAAAAAAAGATTTTTTTCAGATATATATGTTCTTCTTTGATATATTTCCTACAAAAAGGCTGAATCAATTTCTGGAATACTTTCTGTGAGAGGAAGTTTCTTAACCTGCACAAGCTTTTCTATAGTAGAGAAGATCACGAGTGTCGGGGCATACTAGCATATTTCAAAGAATGCCTTCAGCACCTGCAGTAACAGGTGTAGTGTAAAGATAACCTGTAGTCAGTGTAGAAGAATTTTAGTTTGTAGAGACACCTATCATCCCAGTAGAGCAGGAGGCTGGAAGTGGGGCTTTACCTTACTAAACATAAATACTTTCAGTGCAAGTCCCTCAAGAATCCCTTTTTAGTCAATAGAGACCTTCCATCATTGTCAAAGAGAACAAACTCAATTTGTAAAGCACGCATCTGAAATGGAATAGATGAATTGTGTCTTCCTCCGCCATCTACTGAGGAAGTTTATACTGACTATATTGGACACACATGCTGTTTCTCTTTAGCTCTGTCCATGACAGACTACCCTTGAATGAGTTACATACGTGAGATATATGCATGAACACTTTTTCTGAGCACCCTACAGTCTTGTCTGGCAGTTCAATGGCTGAGGAAAATGGTCATAGTATATTTCCAGTGCACAGGTATAGACCCACAAATCTAGATGAGATGGTGTTAAATGATGATTAGCTGTCCTATATGCAGTGTTTGCTAGATCATTGTTATCACCAGTGTAGCCAAAGAATTTTTTTTTAGGAAAAGGACTGTCTTGAAATATAAAGCAAGAAAATTGCTGGCCAGCCTCGAAAGGCAATTGAATGACTAGTGCTCTATAGTGACAAGTAAAAAATCTTGGAAGGGCGTAACATTTAGTAGAAAAAAGATACCTATACACAGAAGCCAAAGGCTTCCAGAGTCTTCTCAGAATCAACTTCTTTATATGGGGAAAAATATTCTTTGAACTGCTGAAGAACCAAAAGGACATGATGCAAAGAGCATCATCTTTTCACATCACCAACTCTCCTGAGGTATGTCCATTAGCGTTATTCCACCACAACATACTAATTTGTTGGGAATAACTAGTTGTGAAAAATTGAAATCAAAACTGTTAAGGAGAATTCATATCTGAATGTGCAGGTTTTACCTGCTTTTGAAAAAAGTAAATTTGTAATCTAAATATAATGTCCAGTTCTCAAAAACTGGGACGGGTGCTTATTGAGATAGATACTCAAAGATACTTCATTTTTTTTCTCACCACTGATTTTGAAGCAAAGTCATGCCACTCTTCCAACTTTCCATGAAATTTGCTATGAAATACAGCTTCAATCTCATATACTCCATGTCAGGACTCACTCTTATTCACAGTGAAACTGGTGGTTACTGTCACCCCATCCTTTATAATCTCCCTTTGAATTGGAGAAATAGATTTTTTCTGGCTTGAGATAAAACAAACTCCATTGAGAATAGAGGGTCAGCATGGGATTAGCGACAAGTGAATTTAAATCAAAGTCACTCTAATGTATTTGTGTTTTAACTAAAGAAAAAGCATAGCTAAAATAGACTTTGAAGAAATATTATTTTCAGTGCACCCAACTTTCAAATGTAACTTGCAGGTTGGCTTTTGCTGACACATCTGTCTCGTTCCTGTTTCCTACTCTATACCTGCAATCAGAGGACCAATATTTTACCAGCAAATAGAGAAAAATTTTTCTCATTTTAAGTACTATAGCTATGAATTTCATATATCACCTTCCAATGGGTAATTTAGATAATTGCACAGCAAAATCATGAACTCCACAGAGTTGCTATGAAATCTTCAGGTTTCCTTCCCATTACCTGAAATCATGGGGGTAACTTTAAAAGATACTTGAATTAATGTCATTCAAACTTACTGCCATTGAATCGTTTTTTTCTGTTTTTTGTTGTTGTTGTTTTGTTTTGTTTTTGTTTTATTTCTGAGGCTTTAAAGATGTTATTTTATGATTATCAATTTAGGTTATGTTGCAAAAAAAAGTATTTTATGTATGAAGAACTATCTCTGGCTTATATCTCTGGCTTACGTTTTCATGAGCACAGACAACGTAAGGGAGCACTAGCCTGTTTCCAAAACATTGACTGTTTGTCACATGCAGCTCTAGTGTTTAAATCACACCTATAACGAATCTTTTATCAGGTTTGAAATCTTTCCTGTTAATTGACTTGGAACTAGCTGAAGTTAGCTCAGTTTCTGATAAAGAAATATTAGTTTATCATAACAATTCCACACAATTGAGGTTAAAATAAAAGAGTAGAGTTCCAGCCCTGACAAAGAAAGAGGCTGACTTAGAGAAGCCAATGAGAGAGCTTACAAGATATTAGTTATTTGATGTAAAGCACATCTTGTTCAGACCTGCCAGTGCCAAGAGCTCAGAAACCATGATTCAGGTTTCCAAAATCTTCATTACCTTTAAAACTGCAAGATTTATTTAAGCTAATTTAATTGAGATTTATGTGGTCATGCTGCCTGTCTGCCAGTCTCCCGGAATAACTTTTGGGTATTAACTAATATTAATCAAACTTGACAAAGGTACTGAGGTCTCAGGCAGATTAAGTTCCTGCAAGTGTAATGAAAATCATTAGTTTGGTGGAGTGCCTGGTGTTGGAAAGCCACTTCTCTTTTGCTTATCTTGCCCAACAGCAGCAGCAGCAGTCAGGTCCCATCTCCATAGCTCTGAATCACACTTAGCATAAATCATTTCTTGCCCAGGCAGCATTCTAAAGAGATAGATAAAGAAAGTGAGGTTATTGGGGGCAGTTTGTAGTATCTCTTGCTTTTGTGAGAAAACTGGAGATATTGTCCTAGCAAATGAAAGAGGACTTATAGAAGAACCAAAGATATCATGGTAGCGGGACACAGAATAGCTGTAAGGAGTTGGGATTGTTATGCGGAGAGGACAAGAAATGCTTTGCCAAAATCCATGGGAAGATAGACTTCCTTGGTTCCATTGTTCACAGAACAATGTGCTTTAAGAATGGACTCTTGTTGTTAAATCCACTTTTGTTGTGTACTCAGACTACATTAGAGTTACATATTTCAGTCTTTCTCTTCAGGTATGAATGGTAGGAGCTTGCTTTAATATTTTTTTCATTGATAGTTTAGGTACTTACAGTGAGACAAACAACAACAACAACAAAAATCTGGAAATATGTGATAAAATCAATATATTTGTCCTTCTGCAGCACTATGAAAGCAAAACCATCATTTCAATCTAATTGCTTTAACCTGGGGAATATATGCATTTATAACAAAAAAAATCTGACAGTTGTAAAAGGATCTCAAAGCTTTATTCACCCGCTGTATAAAATGATCTCACTCATAGAAATTATGCAACTAAGATTCCAACATCAGTGTGTTTTGTCTGACATTTTGGAGACAGTTTTTGTGAATGCATTGTGAATTATTTAATGCAGAGATTCCTGAAAGTTAGAATAATGTATCTATGACTTTCCATCTGAATTTGCAAAGACCAATGATATTTATTATTATAAAAATAAATGGTAGACATTTTTGTCCTCTGTCATTCCGTATGGTGGAAGCCATAGCCCCAGACTGAGCTCTTAGTACAGGACTTGGTGCTGGTTTTTGCTGCCCATCGGTTGTTCGAACACCAGGAGTCTTGACAACCCTTTCTTGATCTGACTGCACACCCATTCTCAGTAACACAAACCTATGCACAGTACAACTGGTTTGAACTTAGATCCTTCTCAACATGTGATCCTTAGAGCTCATTTCATGCAAAAGGAGCTCTTCCTTCCCTTCAACTGAAACATGTAATCCAACGAAGTTGGAGTAGCTTCCTCCAAATACTCCAAGCTGGGTTTCTTGCTTCATTTCAGGCTTCATGGCAGTGGCAGTGGCTCACACGTCACATTTTTATTGTAGTTTAGAATTTCCCCACCATGTCATCCCCCTCTGAACCAGTCAGGTGCTAATTTAGATATAGCACAGATCTGATGAGAGCCAAGCAGTGCGATGAGAACCCACCTAGCCCAGCCACTATCAGTGTGGTAATCATAGAGAAAACTGAGAAAGGTGCTAAAGGTCTCTTGATCCCCACTGTAATTTATGTTAGCTAATGTGTATTCCTAGATGTTTTCAGGTCTATAAAATTTGATCATTAATCTTCATTAGTAGCCTAGGAAAACTTAATTAAATTCTTCAAAATAATTAAGCTGAGTAATCTTCACTAAAAATAGAAGTCATATCTATTTTATTGCAAGTTTGGCTTGTGGTGTTGTCTCAGCTTTTCCTTAACACTGCAAATGGCTTTTTTGGATACAAAATTCAGAAGAAAATGTCAGACTGCCTAAACACATGGCCACTTGTCTTCTCTCACAAAACTTGTTGCCTTTGGGTACTTGGATGAAAGAGTCCAAAAGAGCTTCCATCAGAAAAACAGCATACGAACATTGGTATTTTGCACCATTTCCATAGTTACCTCTCGGAGATACTCAGAGAATGAAGTTAGGATAAGAATGACAAAAAATAGACTGGAAGTCAGAGTCATCGTGTTCTTGAGAGACCTTGCAAATTCTGCAGCCTTGACAGCTCTGACTGCTTGGATTAGCTGGTGCTCTGAGGACTAGAGTATTTTGATTTTTTTTCTCTCTTAGACACTGAAATTACCTCCAGCCTCCCCTCGGGAACCTTACGAAGGGACAAGCACATTAAGTCACTAAGCCACTGTTATAGAAACAGTCACTAAATAGAGAATCCATGGGAAGAACAGGAACTGCAAGTGGCTGCTAAGGTGTAGGTTGTTAAGTTATTAAAATTTTGTAATTCTAGTTTTGTAAAGGACTAAGTAATTACTAAAATTGCATAAGTTTAAAGATAACTGTAAAATAATAGAATCACAAAAATAACAGTTTGGAACAACCCCTAGAATATCATTCAGCACAGCCCAGGCAGGATCAATTATCCCTGTGTCATCTTTGACAGATGTTTGGCTAACCTATTTTTAATATCTCTAGCAATTAAGATTTCACAGCCTCCATAGAATTCTGTTCATACAGCATGAAGCTATATTTTTGACTAGAGCTGTCAGTTTCTCTTACAATTAGAAATGCTTCCTAATATATAGCTTGATTTTTCTTCCTGCAAATAAAGTCTATTATTGTTTCACTGCTATCAAGAACTTGGAAAATAATTTACCCTCTCATTCTCTGTAGCAGACTACCATATACCCCAATTTTCTTATCTTCTCTTCAGCATTTACTCCATGTTTACTAGGTCCACTTTTTTTGCTATTTCCCCAAAAGACTCTCTCAAAGAACTGATATATCATCCCATTTTTGTTTTTCTGAGTATTCTTTTCTGTGTTCCTGTGAACATTCATCTTGCTTATTCTGACTGAATTGTCAGATAGACAATTGTCTTAAATTGACATCAGTTGACAATGTCTTAAATCGACATTCTATCTGTCAAAAGACCTTCAATTCAATCTTTTTGCATCTTCTCTTTGATTATTAGCGTACTTTTGGCATTTCTATGTTCTTTATGCGTTAAACCAATAACGACTAATAATATACTTGTATAAAGAGTAAAATATACTCTTTTCTTTTCCCTTGCTTGTTCTTTTTGAGCCTACTTGAGTTACCCAGCATCTCTGTCATGTTAGTTACATCACAACAGTGCTGAGATTAGTTTTATTGCATTAACATACAGATATTGATACAGTACCTGCAGTATACAAATCTTTGATGGGTTGGCCAGTTACCCCTTTTTTAGCTCTACTCAGAATAATCTTAGTGACCTTTTGGGTACTAAGAATAACCTTTCCAGTTCTGGGTCCTTGTTCTCTATATTTAGTTCGGATCTTGTCACCTATCACTGCTGTTCCAAGGTGGATGTCCTCCTTTGCAGAGTCAAGAGAATATGCTAGGGTAAACTAGGTTGGCAAGATGATGCCCCATTTTGTGAAGTGAAAACCCTCCTTTTCAGTGAGCACTGAAACTCATCTCCTGATGAAAGGACCAAAGTAGATATTCATGATGAACATTAAGGTGGTCAAAATTGGGGTTTTGTTTAGGAAGGAAGTAACTACACATTCAAATATGTTAATTACTTATGTAAATGATCAGTTACATGACTACCTGGTCATTTGCAGGCACAATTACCCAAAGTGAATAAGCAACCATGATAAATTTAACTTGCAAATTAAGTGCGTAATCAGGCGTTCAGCTAATTCACACCTAATTGAGCACACCTCATTTTGAAAATTATTTCTCTAATTTTCTACCTACCTTTAAACATTTTAGATGAAAGCTCTATAATTATCTTTCATAGTTATAAAAACAGAGAAGGAGAAATCACATTTGACCACAAGAAGCATATGTAGTAGCACACTCATTAAGCATATCCTTTTTTTTTTTTTTTCCCACTTCAGGTGTTTTGGACACCTATACAAGGTCCTACCAAGCCAGAATATTGTCATCAGTCAGTTTACAGCCTTCATTCTACAAATCTATTAGATGTATCAGAGGAATTCAACATCGTCAGCACCAAAATGTGGATTTTATGACAGGATATTTTTTAAATTCTGCGACTCTTACTTTGTATTATATATACATATTGCTGGTACACTGAGTAGCTATGTTTCTAAACAGGATGAAATTTAATTCACTGAGGACCAGATTTTCCGAGACTGGCTAACACAGATGTTTGTGGATGCCTGATTTATGTGTATAAATGCCAGCTGGGTAATCACAAATTAGGTAACTGTGCTCATGCATACTTATATTTTGAGTGGCTCTGCACATAAGCAAACAACTGTTTTAAGTGTACATATCCACATCTGAATTAGACATGGGCTAATATTTGGGTTGCAGTACTAGTTCATATACTCAGGTTAGTTAATCTTTGACGAAAATAATTGAAGACCTCATGATAATGCATGAAAATTTTCAGGAGAAATTCAGTGTCAATAAGTGCAAAATAAAGTCCATTTTGAGAAATAACTGTAATTCTACGTCTACAGCAACACTTTCCCAACTAGGTTTTGTAACAGGAACGAGAATTTGAAGATGGGAAGCTATTAGGAAAGAAATGACAAAAATACAGAAAATTGCTATGGAATAAAGTTGTAATCGAATAAAATCCTTGTGAATTTATACTTCAAATTCTTTGCAAAGTTCTAGCTATTCCATATCATAAGTCATATAACAAATATTAGGAAATGTTGAAGTAGAATTAAAAAAGGCACTGAGAAAATGACCAGAATCATGATGTAGTCTCTGTAGGAGAATAAATTGAGTCGGACACTTCTTAAAATGTTGAAAGATATGACTGACACTTTTAAAATTATAAATGTTATGGAAAAAATAGAGAATAATAATGCTATTTTTTATAATAAAAAAAACCTAAGGGGCATACAATAAAATTATACGTAGCAGGTTTAACATAAACAAAGGAAGCACTGATCTGTGTTGTTCATAATTAAATTGTGCAAACCTTTCCTACAGGATATTTTGCATGCCACAAATATAAACAGGTCCAGATTTTAGTAAAGGAATCATTCAAGATACACTAAGGCATTTTAAAAAAGATGTTGGAAATAAGAGCATGGTTCAGGAAGCTGCTAAATCACAGAATGACAGAAGGTCAAAGAGTGCACATGGGAGCTTTTTACACTTCTACACTTCTTGCTTCTTACAGTCTTTTCCGAAGTATGAAACATTGTTCATAAGCAGAAGTAGATGTCAGCTATGGTGGTCTTTTAATCTATGGCCATTTTTATATTTATAATAGAACTCTTGATCCTTTCTTGAGAATTTCTACTTAGCCAACTTCTTCCCACCTTCTGTGGTACCTTTGATTATTTCTATCTAAGTATAGATTTTGGTCTCATTTCTATTGAATTTAAATCTATTTTTCGGATCATTCCTTCAATTTGTCAAGATTGTTACACTTAAATCTATTTCCTCCCATCTTCCTTAATAACGATGATTAGCTAAAAGAACGGCTGATGACAGTAACTCTAAATCTTCCAACTCCTGCACAACTGAATTACTCTAAAAACCATAAAACTGACTGATGTCACAAACAAGGGAATTATGGTATTTTAAAACTGTGATACAGATGTCTGGATAGATCTGGTAAGGCAGAATATTATGGTTCTCCTAAGTCTACATGATTTTTCTTACACATCTATTAATGTGAAACATCATAAAAGAAATTTCTGAACTATTAATATTTATAAGATTGGTGTAGCTTGTGCTTAGTTTGTAGGCATCAGTTAAAATAAGAGAAAATAAAAAAAAAAGAGAGAATGTCTGATGCAATACTATTTTGAGTGATCTCATATTAAACCTTAAGCGAAAGTTTTCCTCCCATAAGCAAATGCTAATACTTAGATCCACAAAAGGACAAATGTACTAAAAGCCTCAGCTTCAGTAGAGAAACGCAGTTTCTTCCAGAATGTATGGGAAGAGAAGGGTCTGCTAAATGCAGTGTATTCTCCCCTCTGAAAAGTGTATTAACTCTAGCACTCTGCCACATTGAAATGGCAGCTAAACAGATTTATGCTCTGAAGAATTTCCCTCCATCTACGTGTATTTTATCAGACTATGTAACTGAAGGAAACACCCATACTGTGATTGCTGATTAAGACTATTCCAAGTTATTAAATATACATCTACTCTTTAACATAATCAGACAAACAACATACATAGCTAAAGATTAATCTTACAAACTTCTTAGAAAGCACAAGAATGTGTTATAAGATCTTCTGGGGCTAAAACTTCTCAGTTAACTAGCTTAGACTGTTAAAACTAAGATTTCTGACTCGTGCATAAATACATCATAAAATTGATTATTCTTGTTACTCTACCAACAGGCAATAGGTCCCACACTCCCACTGTAATAAAATATATACATAATTCTCCCACATGCACAAGATCCAAGTACTCTATCTTGAAACTTTCTAATTTCTCATCCAGAAGAATACGTAATTTCTGCTTGAACACATATTGTTTAATAAAGTCTTAGGAAATATCTTTATAAATATCTTATTACTGACAAATATCATAATGTGATCAATACTGATACCCTTCCTTGTATCAAACAGAATCATACAGAACCAAACAGAACGGCTGAGGTTGGAAGGGACCTCTAGAGATCATCTAGTCCAACCCCCCTGCTCCAGCAGGGACACCCAGAGCACGTCACACAGGGTGGCATCCAGGCGGGTTTGGAAGATCTCCGGAGAAGGAGACTCCACAGCCTCTCTGGGCAGCCTGTTCTGGGACTCTGTCACCCTCACAGGAAAGCAGTTCTTCCTAATATGGAGATGGAACTTCTTGTGTTTCAATTTGTAGCCATTACCCCTTGCTCTGTCACTGACCACCGCTGAGAAGAGTTTGACCCCATCCTCTCAGGTATTCTCCCCTCAGGTATTTGTACATGTTGATAAGATTGTACATGTTGATAAGATTGTACATGTTGATAAGATCCCCTCTCAATCCCTTCTCCAGGCTAAACAGGCCCAGCTTGCTTAATCTTTCCTCATAAGATAGATGTTCAAGTCCATTAACCATCTTTGTCACTTTCCACTGGACCCTCTCTGGAAGTTCCACATCCCTCTTGCACTGGGGAGCCCAGAACTGCACCCAGTACTCCAGAAGCGGCTTCACCAGAAATGAGTAGAGGGGCAGGATCACTTCCGTGAACCTACTGGTAATGCTTGTCCTAATACAGGCCATTGGCCTTCCTGGCCACAATATGTTGTTTGGATCTCATGGGAAGATCACTTTAAATGATACCCAATCAGAAAAAAATATGATTCTTGACAAGTTTATGTGATTATCACCACCATAAAAACTAAAGCTGTCTCAAGAGATTAAATGTCTACCCCTTTTTAAATGAAACATTTTGGGTTGTTCTCTGTGCCCTTCACCTGACCTCTTTTCAAAGAGACTGCACAAGATGCAATGAACTGAAAAGGATGGCTTCCACAAGGTATGGAAAAATGATGTAGATCCTCTCAAAGGAGGAACTCTGCACTTTTTCTCTAGAATAACCATCTAAATTTGTGTTTTAAATTCTTCCTTCCCTTATACGCATAGGCACATTTTTATTTATGAATAATTTTGTGCTCAGTCCTCTACATGGAAGCAAGTTAGAACCTAGACATACTAAGATAGTTCTATGTAACCTCAGAGGAAAAATATGAATAATATGCCAGGCCTTTATTCAGGATTTTAAACACAGTATTAGTACTGCTAATTAATGTCTTTTAGAGATGCCAACCATTCTAAATCATTAGTAAATACAAGTCCAGGTTGCAAAAACAGACAGTGAAGTGCAATAGACTGTGATAATTAACATTTTCCAAAGGATTCTCATGGAAGGATTGATTGATTTCTAATAAGGAATCATTGAATTCACAATAGGGAAGGTACCACCTGCAGCTGTTTAAGGAGAAAGCCTGAAATTTACAAGCTAGTTTGTTTACAGCATTTTCTTTTCCTGCTGTGAATTCTTCAAATTAGCTTTTAACCACTACTGACACAATTTATTTTTTGTTCATTAACCTTAGGTGGCCCTACAAAAGGATTCTCATAACAAAACAAGAAAACATTGTTCAAATCTGTATAGCAATTATTGATACAGTCCACCCATCCATGAAAACATGACAGGAGATAGTGTTACAACATATATTCAGAAGAATAGAAAATTGCATTTCTGAGCCAGAAGATGTTAGTACTACAATGTGCACAAGGTTAACAGTTATATGATGTATTCCGAGCACAACATGGTTCATGACAAAACAGAGAGGTTTTAAAACCACTAAGATGAGCAAGCAGCCTCAGAAGGTCCTGATTCTTAATGAAACAGATACTATATCTAACTATATCTATTTATTTTTCAGGCTCCCCAAATGTTATCCTCACTCATTCTGAAAATTAGCCATATTCAGATATATTCAGCAATGCACAGGCCTTGGCTCTAGACAGGCAGGCCATGTCTTCTCAAGGTCAGCAACATACATCTAAACCTATCTCCAGCTTCCAGTATCTGACTGCTCAGCTAGCAACAAATGGTTTGGGTTGCTTTCAACACCCCATGGCCAAAGGCTTGATGTACACTTACTGATATGCTAAATGAGCAGAGCTTTTGGCATTAAGCTGGAATAGAGCTCTGGTTCACACACTGAGAAAAGTATTCTAATATTTTGAACCCTTTGCTTTTGTGCCTTCTCTCCTTTTGCTTTTGTTTTTCTTCCTCCTTTGAAGCCTGCACACAGGAGGATGGCTGTCCTAAATCACAGACCAAGCTAGAACCAAAATAATTTCCTGCCAACCACCAGTACCATCAGCAATAGACTGGGGTTTGAACATCGGAGCTGTGTCTCCATGTCTTTCAACTCAGGAAGTCAGGATCTAAGACAGAGGTCTAACTTACCAACACTGTCCAGTCATGTTATAACACTTCCAATATTAGATGTACAAGTACTGCCCTTTCTGAAGATCTTCTGCACTTTATGAAAAAAAATAATAAAATAATCTCAAATTAATCTCAAATATAAACATTTGGTAAATACCACATCTTTGAATCTTTGAATTCTAATATTAGCAAAAGATACCGGGAAATCCTCAGATTAAAACCACTAGGAGGAAGTCCACTGATATTCAAATAAAAGCTGGATTTTTCAAGGGAGAGATTTGACAAAATCAAGAAGAACAGCTGTCCATATTTATAGGCAATGAGGTCTTACATCTGGCATAGGAGATCGTGATTTTACTTTTTAAAAATATATATTCACATTTACATATACATGTAAATATGTATATACTTACAGAGAGAGGAAAAACTTCAAACTGTGGTGTACACTAACCTTGAAAGCTAATTTAATGTTGGATGTGCAGTGAACGTGGAAAAAGGCAGGTGTTGTTTAGGCCTCCTGGATGTGTTTTATTGACCCATTACCTGGCAGATCAGGTGCTGTGGATGTCTGATCCTACATTTCTCACACTTCAGGGGATGTGAATATTCACTATATTAAAGATGAACTTGGAGAGACTCTTTGTCATGATGTAGTAATTCCCTTTGCCTTCTCTCCAGAGAGGGTGGCCTCAGTATTGTTTCAGTGTTTGTATAGTAGAAGGAAACAAGTTGTCTGTGAAGGACATTGTGTGTTCGTGTAAGAGTGCTTCTTTTCAGACTAAGGCATTAATTAAACATGTTTTATTAAGCAAGGATTTTCTTTCTTCAGGAGACTTATGTTTTCATGAAAAATAAAAGATGTGAAAGAGTTTCTGTCTCTTATTGAACAATTCATAAAGCAAACATTTTCCTCTCATTTCTGCTGCTTTTGTGCAGTATGCATGCTATTATGCCTCCCTTGACAGACATACTAACACTTACCACTAGCTAATATTTCTACTTAAGGATGAGGTAAGCAGTGTCTCAGAAATGACTCTCTCTTGTTATTGCCTAGGTTTTATAGAGCTAGATCATACGTGGCTGACATTTGGTCAAATGAATCACATCCATTTTGATTTAAATGGTAAACTTTAGATTTATTTTGTGGTTTTTATCTTTTCAACATCCTGTATCTGTGCTTTTGTATCGAAAGATGCAAATCAAGCTTACTAATTTACATCAGTAATTAGTACCCTTCAGATAAACAATGCAAAGCATAACATTTGGAGGACAGATCATATAAAGAATCTTGTCTCAGGAAAGATAGAATATCTTCAAGTTGCTGTAATGCAGCTCATCTGGCTGAAGGAGGAATGAGTAATTCAAGTGTCAGCATGAAGAAACAATGACCTACTACAGATGCAAACAAAAAGGGAAGAGAATGATTTTGAACTTGAGAAAAAAAATGCTTAGATAGGTAAAATATAGGTATAGTTTTAGTATAGACGTAGCTAGATTTTGGGAAGTCTTGTTCCAGTGATGATAAGAAAACATTTAGGTAACCATCAGTTTCTGTAAGAGCTTGTATATGACAGAAGGTCAAATGATTTTAGCTTGACAGTAGAAATACTATTTCATGGACACGGGGGATATGATTGTCCTCCATGTGACAGAAGGAAGTCCACGTCTAGAGAAGTGTACATAGCTTACATAGCCTTGATTGTCAAAAAAAAAAAAAAAGAAAAGAAAAAGAAAAGAAACATGCATAAAGCCATACTGATAATTATTGTGAATGGATTCGTCCACCAAGAACCATACACTTCAATCCCTCTGAACATAAGTAATAGCTATCCACTGTTCCTAGTGCTGTCTTGAAGATGCTCTGTTATGTGTAGGTCTCCTGCCTAACGATGTTCTTAGGACATCTTATTTACATAACACAGCTTCTAAGAGCCTTGCTGATTTAAATGTGTTCTTCTCACTGCTAAAACAGTGTAAAACAGTGTTTTTTAAGGGTCTACATGATAATAAAGCAATGAATGCTTTTGTTTTGTTTTGTTTTTTTCTCTTCTGTTTTGTTTTCTAGCAGGATTTATCTTCCACATACATGTTTCACTGAGGAAGAAAATAAAGGATCTTTCTGGAGAAAAAAAAAAAAAGCCTGTCCTTTGCATCCTTGTGATCCACAAATCTGGTTGAAGTGTTTACGCCAGACAGACTTTTCAGCCCTTGCATTATAATTTTAAACAACACACTATTTTTAAAAAGCACCATTTCTTCCATTTTTATGCAATTATGCTTGAGGAAGGAAGGAGCAGAACAAGGATAGAACTCTTCATATCTCCCTTCTAACCAATTCTCACCTCACATCATTTTGTGTAAGCAGACTATCAAGGGCAATGTGGCACAGCTAATAGAAATCTCATGATTTAAATAGGGAAAAACAATGTAGTGTTGATTACCCTAGCTAGTCCGTTGCCTGGTCCCAGATACATATAACATGGGATACACATAATGAAACTTAGACAACCACAGTGTAGGTGTCTACATGAGAGTTAATCATTTGGCTCCCTTTTCAGCAAGTAATAGGTCTCTCCTAGATGAGATGACCCTAACCGTTAATACTACTGTGCACTGATTAGAGCAGAGGTCCAGATGTACACACAGCTGCCTAAATTTAGGTGAGATGAATTCTCCATCTGTCTTAAATGATAGTAACCTTCTACCGCATAATAGACTATTGCCTATGGAGAATCACCATCACTGAATGCAAGCAAATCTCAAATCTAATGCAGTGTTGAAAACTGTATGATTCCAGAGCATGAGAGTTATTGAGCATAAGAAACAAGAAACATCCACATTAGGTCAAACTCCCGGTCCACCTGATCCAGTTTCTGGCAGCAGGGCGCCAACAGCTGTATAGGTAGGAAGGATATATGAATACTGCAAGCTGGAACTGGCATCTCCTCGGTGCACTGTGTGAATTCTTGCAGTCATGTGTGTCAACTGTCCTTGAACCAGTGGAACATATTTTTATGTTTGATGATCTTAGCTGAGTAATTCAGTCTACGAAAATGTTTTTGGAAGCCAAATATTGCCCTGGGGCAATGAGATACAGATTTCAATTACGGCACAGGAAGACTCACCTGCTCCTGTGTGCTGTCAAAGTGCGATCTGATCGCTTTGTATGATGACCCTGTATAAGGGAGGCTATTCTGTTTCTCCAAGGCACTCATGAGTCTGTAGGCTCTTATCGTGCCTCCAATCTCACTGGTTATTTTCACGGTTGAACTGTCCTAGCGGATCTGCTCTTCACGTGCAGATCTCGTTGCATCGTCTTTGTTACCCTTTGTGAATTTTTAGCTTTATTATATCCTCCCTGAGAGAGCTAGCTCAGAACTGAACTGTCTATATTGATGCTGTTGGCAATCACCAACACTGCAAAGGAAACGCACTTTGTGCTCTCCCTAAAATATGTTGACTTTCAGCAGATTAACTGATCAGAAAAGAAAGGGAACCTTACACTCTGGAATTGGACCTAAAGGCTGACTAACACTCAAGTGCTTACTTTTCTGCTTTACTTCCTAACCACTCACCCTCAGGTGTATCTTAGATTATTCTCTCTCTCTAGCCTTTCCTGTCTGTTGAGTGTAGTTATTTTTGCTGGTCTAAACCAAAAATAAGTGGAACTAGAATTAGCCAAACTTTGTAACAGAAAAAAAAAATCAAACGTTTAAAACAATTCCCTCCTTTCCTGCCTCATCACACAAGTGCAGGTAGTTTCTCGTGATCCCTCCTTCCTGTGCTGCTGCGAGTAATGCAGATGATAGAACTGCATTAATCGTTGGGACTCTGGAGGTATGCAGCTCACTGGCTGTAGAGGTTACAGAGGTAACAAGTGAAGGGTAAGTTGGTAAAACTTATAGAGAAGGCACAAGTATTAGCTAAACTTTTCAGAAAACTAGACTAGCAGTATAAGTTAGAAGTTAGTGATTTGATTATTTTTCCAGTATAGTAAACCAGCAAGTAAGCGAGTAAGAGTGTCCTTTTATTCTCCTTAATCTTCGCTGAATGAATCAGTGAAGGGAACCAATATATGTTTGCTGTCTACAGCTTAGTTTGACAGAAGTCAAGCAATAGAGCAAGTTGAATTTATGTATTTCTCTTCCATGGGAAACACTGTCAGTCTGGATTTTATTCTGACAAACAAACCACAATTTGATATTTCCTTCAAAAACGAATGTCAATATTTCAGGCTCATGAATAATACTGATATTTAATATAATTAAATAATAATTAAATAATTATAATTAACTGATAAAAAACATTTTAACTCTGTTCATATATGATATATTTTCATAAAACCAATTTTAAAATGAAAGCCATTTCAAGAAGGAAAATCAAGGACTATCAAGTCAATTTAAACAAAATGCTTTTGTAAATAGAGTTCAAACTAGAACTCTAAATTCAGTACCAGCGATGCTACAAGTGTGTTAGTTTTTTGATTTGTTTGTTTGCTTGTTTGTTTATTTTTAAAGTCCCTTTTGATATATTTTCCAGCTCAGGAAAGTTGATGATTATGTTCTCTGCCTTCCCAAAATGATTTATCTGATAGCACGAATACTTCTCTCCCTAGAGTGCAGCATTTTTCTTTTGTGAGACTTTGTGAACACACACAAAAAAACAAGCAAACAAAAACAAAAATCAGACTCTAAGAGCTATATAAAGTACCATTTATAAAAGAGTTCTCTGTATCTCAAATCCAAATCAAGGGGCTGTACCATATCCGGTCTCACTATTTAGTGACTTCATCCCGTAATTAAGCTCACTTGGGTAATCTGAAAGCCACACAAACCTCGTTCTAGGAACAAGCAGTGATGAAATGCAGAAGGCCAAGGCCTGTGCAACTAATATACATCCTTCCCCGATGATCTCATGTAATAGATAAATTATTATCTGAGTTTAAAAAAAAAGCAGCAGCCATCTTATTAGTGCATATTTTTTGAACATGAGAAAAGAGTGAGAAGATAAAACTAATCATTTCCAGGGAAAATGCTCAAGTTAAACCATATTATTTGCATTTCATTGTCTCTGCAGAGGTGTAAATTGCTGTCATCTTGGGCTTTATATTGCACTGAGAAGGTGCTTCCAGGAGAAGGCAGAAAATTGGCATCATTATGCATTTCTGACATGCTTTCATTTAGTCATTACAAACAGCTGATCTTTGAATAATAAACTGAAGGGATCAAACAGTCAAAAACAAATGTGTGCAGCTGCAGGATTCTAAAAACACAGTTTAATAAATTACCTTGGAATGGGGTAAAAAAAGGACCAATTTCTCCACCTTTCTTATAAAAATACACAAGGATAATCTCAGCATCTCAAAAAAGTCTAGCAGATAGGAAATTGGAAAGAAATAGAGAATAAATTACTCTGTAGTAGATCCATTTACTTCTTTTCACAGCACAAGGAGATGAGGAGAGAAAAATAAAAGGTAGCAAGCCTTAGAGAACACAGAGAAGTGACAAAGCAAGGTATATCCCACTTTCCCTGAAAACCTCCAAAAGATCCCCCACAAAAGCATTAAGCACTTGCGCATGTTGCTCACAAGAACTGAGATCTTTCTCAATTAATGCTCAAAGTTTAATTAATCCACACTGCACTGCAATAGCCTCTACATTTTACTAAAGTCCTATAATGGGGTCATTTTCTCATATCAAAAACTTAATTAAGGCTTAAGCCACTTCTTCACAGCAATGTCTCTTATTAAATTAGCTGCTTTACACATGTCTCACCGATGTATACATTCTTCCCTTCCTGTAGCTCTGGGGGTTTGAAGAGCATGATCCCCAAAAGTGGGGGATCCCTGCACACCTCTGAAGAGACAGGTGTTTTGGCAAACACCTTTTCCAAACTCTCTCTCCTGAGCTGTAGCTTTATTTCATGACAGCGCTCAGTCCACAAATGCTTTGAAATAGTCTAAAAGTAATGACACTGTCGTAAGTTCTCGTGGCTTAGTGGGTTTGTGCGAGTTCATCCTGATGCACAGCATGCGGTGAGATGGTGAGATTTCCTGGCTACAGGTTTTTTAATGAATAAGAAAGGAAAGTCACAAGTGTGACAAATGCAATCAAGGAAGATAATATAAGCTGTGGCTCACCAATTCCCTTTCTTTTGTTTTCTGCTTCTTTGGTTTCTGCGGGCAAATTGCTTTATTTCTACTTGAGGTATTTTTTATATGAGCATTAAGAGAATCCAATAATAATGTAAAGCCTTAACGGTTGAAAATTTTCAAATTGATAGTCTCATGCACAGGAAAGTATCTCAACTGTTAATACTTTAGACAGACTACTTAAATATTTCAACCCCTTTTCCTCTATTGGTAGCTTGGTCTGAACTGTAAAAAGTTTATATGCAAGAAAAGAAGGAACCTTGAAGTTTTGATCATGTTGTCATTTTTCAGTACTGCAGTAATTTAGAAACTTAATAGAAAGATTCATATTTTATATGCATATTTCAAACTGATTTTGTTTTTCTCATAAATATCAACATTTAAATTACAGTTTCTATGGGTTATGCTTTCTGCTGTGACTCTGAGGGCTAGATTTATTGAGATTAGCCTGATTTCCACCTGTTGGATAAGGATGGAATATACTTCTTTTTCAGAATTCAGAATGAAAACTGTCAGTGCCAAATCATTTGATTAACTGTATTCTCTAACTTTATCATGAGAAATAAAATTGAAACAGTGATATTTCACTATTAAGAAATAATTTATGTTAGTGAAAATTTGAACAAAGTGTTAAACTTTTCACTAAAAAGACAAAAAAGAAACAAAAGAGTGAAAAAAACCCAGATGTGATTGGAAGGGGAGCAGTGTAAAAATACTCTATTCATTTTGACCATGATTACATTTTTTTTTCACATGTATGTACTTCTTCAATTGTTAATTTCAGGAGCTTTCAACAGTTAAAATGATGAATTAAAGGGCAGAAAAGTATTGCTTGACAGCTTGGTAATCTATCCAGCGGGGGAAGAAAAGCTATGTCAGTCATGGTCCAGCTGCTTTAAGTGTTTTTGACCAGCCAACCATGGACACCTGTCTGGAAGGACAAGTGTTATTTTTCTCTACTACTACTTCCTGGGAGAATTAAATCAGCATCATATGAGAGATTTCTTTTTTTCTACTGACATGGAGAATTTTGAACTTGGTGAATGCTTGCTATGTTTATAGTGTGTTCAATAGCCACTTATAAAGTTGCATACGCTCTTTATATTAATATATATATACGGTTGAAATACACTGTTGAGATACAGTGCTTCTCCCGTCACTCTAGCTATTCGGCTGCAGGGCTCCTGCAGGCTGCACAGGAGAGGTGGTTGCATAACTGGTAATTAATTCTCCAGCTGAGCCTCCCGTATTCCCACGCGTGCTGCCGACCACGGCTCCCGGCAGGCGGGAGTCACACCGACGCGCTCTTCTTCGGCTGGATCACGTGTCGGCTCTCCTGCCGTGTGGACTCGCTGGTGTCCAACAGCATGAGCTCGCTCAGCCTGCAGGCCAGGACAGCCGTCGCCGCGCTCCCACGCACCTCTTTTATGGTACCTGGTGTCCAGATTGGGAGCTGCAGGCACACGTGTGCATGTGTACACGAGCCCTAGCATAAGTTTGCATCACATCCTTCTCCCTCCGGCCAAAAGCAAGGTTGGTACCGTTTGCCCCATCCTCCATCCAGTGCTTTGGCAGGTAGTCACAGCAGAAGAGCTGCAGCAAACCCCAGTGTCTCTGGGATCCAAAACAGGAACAGGGAAGGACAAGCAGACATGGACACACCGACACACACACATGCAGGGATCACACTGTTTTCAGGGAGAATACACAAGTCCTGAGCAGCTGAAACTCCAAGCACTGCAGTGAGGTATTGCAGCACACCACATCAGCTTTCAGGAGCTGCAATTCTGCTCAATATGCAATGTGAGATTCATCCCAAATGGAGCAGGATGAGAGCTGCACCAGATGAGAGCTGCACTATGCAGTAATATTCATAATGATGGAGCAAACCCTTGCGTAGCAATTGCTTATGTTCCGTAAACAGGGCCTAGAAGCTGAAGGACTACATTTCCATGCAGAAAAGACATCACTGGTATTTTCTCAACATGGTAATTAGGCAATCTGTGCTTCTTTCATAAGTGAAACCTTTTAAGATTCAAGGAAGGAATATACTTCTGAGTATATTGCTGAGATTATCTGTGAACAAGGAAACTGCTATGGCCTATTTTTTTTATCTTTTAAAACCAAACATAAGATAAAGAAAATGTACAGGAAATGGGATTAAGTGTCTACATGCCTAAAAGGAAGAACACTGCAGAAAGAACATTGGAGAAGTGCATAAATGCACAACTGTCAACTCTCACCCTGCCAAGAAAAATAAAATCTGTAATGGCTGTTCTGCAGTCACAGTCCGCTTTGTCCTATTCTGGCTACTCTTTCCTGGCAACAATAACATCGTCACCCTTAAGAAGTTGGCACTTTCATGTGGAGCTAACATGACTTTTTCTAGTGTGAGTTCAAAAGAAACAACGCTAGGAAACAAGGTATGCAGAAAGTTGAGAGAGAGAGAAGGAATCAAGGTCTTTGGGGAAAATCAGCTATTCCGGCACTCTATTTCTATATGATTCTCATCCTAGAAGGCATTCATGACTTCCAATAAGTGCCAACTCATCCTGTGGGATATTGCAAATATGGAATATGTGAGCTCTTTAAAACAACTTGTTGGGTAGGGAGGCATGGGTGCCGGAGGCATATGATGTTATCAGAATAAACATGCTCAGTTATTTCTCATTTTTCTTTCAAAAGCTGATAAAAATAATTATAGCTCATTCAATTAAAATATTCCCTTCATTCGTGTTTTAGCACAAACAAGCAGACAAAAACTCCCATGTACAAACACAAAAATGTGTACTTTAATTTTCATTTGGTCATATTTTATTTAACAGGATGTCATTCTTCCTCGGTAACCAACAATGTTTTAAAGTAGTAGTACTTTCCAAAGTAGCCCATTGATCACAGAGAATTGATGATATTTAAATATACAATATAAAGAGTGACATGTTTCACAAAGTTGCTTAATCTTCAGATTTTAGGTCATAACACAACAGACCAAGATTAACCTTCTTTCTTGGTCCAAGAATAAAATTCAAACTGACAACAAGTTGTGAAAAGATATTAATTATTGAAAATATACATAGAGAGAACATGAATGACAGACTTGTCCCGGCTTTACAAATCTCAGACCCCCTGAGTCCTAACAGTACTAAATTGAGAAAAAAACAAACAAAAGTTTATCCTGAGGATATGATCACTCTCTGCAAATTACTTCTATAATCCAATTTTTGATAGGTGCTGTAGCATTTTCTGTAAAGCTCCAAAGAATGCTGTTGCACGTGAAGAAAATGTATTCAGTGGTTACCTCTGTGCAGGTTCTACAGATCACCAGAGCCTTAAGGCACAGACAGCCAATCTAGCTACAGCAATTTTAGATGTTGCCACAACTAGCTGTTAATGATCATCCTTGTTACATAGCTGTATCAATAGCTTATGTGAATATTTCTAAATCTGCATGAGCATAAAATCAGCAGTTAGCGTGGGTTGTTCACAGCCTTCATGGAAGACGAGTACTTCCAAGATCTACTGTTGCTTAAGTGCTGGGGCCGTGATTCCCAGCTGAGGGGTGATAATTAACAGTCAGGGGAAGGTAACATCTTAAACCACAACAGCCGTCTCAGGTGGTTGTCTATCTACACCTTTAGGGACTCTTAGCCAGACTCTTTCTTGTATTCCTCTATGGATGAGGTCAGCTGTTCTCTTTTTCCAGTTCACTCCATCACCACAGATTTGTATAAGGGAAATATTAAAAACAGTGGTTTTCCAGATCCAGTTTGCAGATCGTCAGTGATTTTACAGTTTTCTCCAGTTATTCACAGAATAAAATATATGCAGAAAATAGGACACTGTGGAATGCAAGGGAGTAAGAGAAGAAAAGACACAGAGCTGGCAAAGGTTTGCCTTTCACACAGCAGTCCACAGGGTGAAAGAGCTAAAGAACCAATCTAAGAGACATTATAGTCAACTTGAAACCTAGTTAACTGTAAAACAAAACTCTTTAAAAGTAGTCAGACATTCTTCATGTGCCCCTCTTAATGTATTAACAGCTTTAGAATCACATTCTCTAGTATTTAATGCAATTTCCTCTGCCATCGATGCGTGAAAGATCCACATGAACCTCAGGGAAAAACATATTTAAAGGAAAGTGATTATACACTAAATCTCATCAAGGATGCAATGAAACCAAACCCTGAAACTCTAAGTTATCAAAATCTTAGGCATTACTTGTAACCATCACCAATTAAATATTTTTAGACATAAGCGTGATGTTCAAAGATGTCAGCATCCTTTAAATCATCTCAACTCTGAGTGACTAATGGTTACTATTCACATCACCAGCAGAACAGTTTAAAGCCACAGGACAGAGATCACCAGCTACAGCTTGAAGGCTGCATAATTAGCACAAGATACCTAAGTGTTTGGAGAACATTCCCACACCTCCTATTTTCACAGCCTTTCTAAAACAGAAGGTAAAGAGAAGATACTGACACCAAGGCAAAGCAGACTTTAGTCTAAACAAGCACTACATTCTCCTATGAAATCATCTCTGCAGCAGGGACTTGCAGAATCCATCCCTTCCTTCTCTCCCTCAGAGACAGGTTTGTGAAATTAGCTTTCCAGCTCCTACACGCTATGTGATACCCACATCCCCAGGGCCCCAGCGGAAGCAGAGACAGCTCAGTCCTGGCATATATATTAGGTTTTAGAACATGAAAAAAAGAAAAAAAAAAAAGTTGGTGTTGTGAAGAGGAAAAGATGTTCTCTCTCGCTGGCAATGACAGATGTGCAGTGGGGTTTGTAAGGCCTCTTTTTTACTGATTACAGAGCACAAGAAATGCTCCCTCACCGATGCTTTCATGGGATGGTGGTGTTTACTCCCGGCCGCTGCTGTCCTTTCCTCCACAGGCCTTCTCCCTTCTCCCCCCGGCGCTCGGTCCTTTCCCTTCCCTCCGCAAGGGCTCCCGAGGCGAGCGCTCGCCCAGGCAGGACACCACGTTCCGCACGTCCCTTCAGGTGCCCCGGCCCCAGTCAGCCCAGGGCCCACGTGGCAGTCACGATCCGGTGTGATGCACTGGTCCACTAAAGCCATGGTGACACGCTCAGGTACTGCAGCCCAGCACTACTTTACACGGTATTTCGAGGCATTTTCTCAAGGTTCAGGAAGTTCCATCATGGCCATTCAAGACAAATGGGAACTCTGCTCCTAGTGCAGATGGGGAACACATAAAGCGCTACTGATCCACTCCATGGAAGTTTTTGTACAAGTTCTCTCATATCATTTTTTACATTCATTTGCCTTGCCCGTACACATCTGCTTCTATTTTCATTTTAATCATTTTTAAATCTTTCCTTATTATCTTTTCCATTGCTTTTTTTCTCCTCTTAATTTTTTATTAACCAAGGGACCTGATTCGGGACCTGATTTGAAATGCTTGCCTTTTGGCACTGCTGTGTGTTGATGATGAGGCAGCCTCCGTAAGGAAACACAGCAGCATTTCCATATCAAATACAAATCCTAAATAATCTCAGCCATTTATTTGCGGTTCCAAGTATGTAATTTTCCAGAAGTGTATTCTCTACTAACAGCAAATAGAAGCTTTGTCACCCCTTTTTTTTGAAAAGATTTGTTTTAAACGAATGATTCAGAAGCAAAAACCTAGCTAACCAGGATTCCCATAGAAAAATTAATTTGGCTATATACTAACATAACTTAGCTTTGCAATATTGTACCATAAGGAAGCATCAACATCTTCCCTTGGTACTGTCTATACATTTTGCCAGTATCCAGCTGTTCCTTCCCATTTGAATTCCACTCTGATAGCCCCAAATCAGATTTTGAACATCTGCAGAAGTTTCCCTTTTTCTTCTTTTTATTTCAACTCACATCATTGTGTGACTTTGATATCTAGGAATCATTTATAGTAGTTTATTCACACAAAACACTGGAGGCTGAATGACAAAATGGAGTTTGTGACCTCTGTTTCAACTGCACCAATATCCAGCACATCACAATTCGTTCTTTTCTTTTTTTTAACAAAATCATGTTGCAAGTTTTTCAAACCAACACGGGTCAAAGACGGTTTGCGACAGCACACCCGTAGGAATGGAACAAATCAAGATCTCAAAAGCTGATATCAAAAAAAATTTCCCACATAACCAAAAGATGAAATGCAGAATGGTATGTCCAAGGCAATGTACTGGATACAGACAACTGACACAGGTTCATTAAAGGTCGCAAGGCAATACAGGGTGTGGGATCATATCTCCCTGGCTTGCATCATCATTGAAGCTACTTAAAAATGCCTCTCAATGAAAAGCAAACGTCCCCTGTATTGTTAATGACAGAGAAGTATCTTTCAAGGACAACAGAAGAGGGTCTTCCCTGATCAAGCTGAGAGGTCTTTCCTGGGCAGCCAAGATCTCCCTTTTTCAGGTCTTCAGACTGCCTTTTCCCATCAACTACATGCAGAATAAAAGTGTTTCATTTGGGGGACATAATGTATTTACCACTTCAGCACAAGCCAAGTACATTCAGACTTAATTCCACAGGAAAGCGGATCATCCCTGGCTTATAAAGCTCTCAAGATATATTATTCAGAAGCCTTTCAAAAAGTCTAGGTGTGAATCATCAGTTAGGCATTTCTCTCACACAAAATAGGGATAGATATTATTTCCTTTCCTTCAGTTCAAACCACATTGAGTGATCACAGGATCATTCTTGCTGTACATAAAGACACTATGAATATCTTCTATTGAGATTTTATCATCTCTAACTTGTTGTATTTCTATTTTACTACCTGAGAAGTGGGATAACAATTATTTTCTTGATTTCATAGCGTGCTTTGAATTTTGTGGATCAAAGTAGTATATTTAGCACCAAAAGTACATGCTCATAAACCATTCACAAAAGACCATTCAATAAAAGGACATTATACAGGTAGGCATGTGCTTAAATGTTTTTCTTTTTTTTCAGCACAATCCCTTGAAACTCTTGCTTTTCACGTTGATACTTATCTTACAAAATTGTCCTGGTACCCAGTGCTGTTTATCACTCAGCAGTTTTCCATAAGCAAACAAACATTACCAAACTCATAAGCAAACAAAGATTATCAAACTCATAAGCAAACAAAGATTACCAAATTCAAAATAACACAAAAAATATTTTTGGATTTTATATAAAGTTCCAAAAGCTGATTTGGAGATATTCTGTTTTCCATGCTCTTTCAAATATGACTCTTTTAACATTCCTGACAATTATATACCACAATAATGACAAACAACATAATAGGGACATGACCAAGGCTTATTGCAATACATTTCCTAGGCATATTTGAAAGATTTGAAGATATTTGAAAGGTAGTTCTTGCTTGGTGAACTTTTTAATTTCCCAAACAGAACAGATAAATAAGAAAAGACATGAACAAAATACAGTCAATTTACAGTTTTCTCTGCTATTGTTCTTAGGTTTTGTTGTGACTGCAGTTAAATAATACAAAGAACATTCCATGCAAGATACTGAATTAAAACAATTCTTGAAGAAAGACAAAATTAAAGCAAATCTGCTCCTCCACTTATCAAGGTAGCTGAGCTCTTGAGGTTCCTTCTACTCCCATTTTCTTTAATTTTGTGTTTAGTTTATGTATATCTCATTGAATATCTTTTGTGACTTTTGTAACATTTTAAATATACTGTATAAGAAATTACCATTTCTGTAAGGACTTAATTATCTTAAAGCTATTTTACAAGTACTAACTATTTGGAGCTTGCATATCTGTTGCATTTTGGTGGGACTTACTGTCATTTAGTTCATAAAGCACGCAGATTATTAATATCTCTGTCTACAGGATCAAGGCATGAAAGTTTCCATTACTTCTCCATACACTCTAAGCGTGTGTTTCATGGAAAAAAACACAGCTTAAGGGGATGTTTTCAGATTCCACTCAGAGCCTGAAATTGGCAATTTTTACATTCTTTTTTTTCCTTTGCCTAGTTGGTTGGATAGGTGTATTTAGTCTTTTCATTAAATTCTTCATAGTGCAGGAATTTTCTTTTTTCATATATGCATATCAGCAAGCATAACTACAGGAAAGTTAGTACTACTCAACATACAACAAGGATAAGAAATTAAAATGGCTTCTTTTGATTTTTATCTTTAGCACTTCAGTTCTGCTATAAAAATTGGATATCATTTTCTATGATAACAAAGATTTGAAAAAAGCTTTCAGTCCAAATTTCATGTATTAAAAATTGACCTACTTATATAGATTTTCTATCTGGTAAAGGTAGAAATTATGTTTAATATGTAACCTGGTAAGTAAAAGAGAAATGCCTGCAAAGAATATTGGGAGCATGTGAACAGTAATTATACTTTTTATCTGGTATCACAACTAGTGCAAAATTTGCTTCAGTTAAATAAAAACTGCAGCCAAGCAGAGCTGTAGCCCAACTCCTTAACAGTAAGGATCTCAATGAAAAAGCACTTTTGCTCTTGATGAAAGATGAGGTCGCAGTTAGGCAAAATTATATTATATCCTACTTTCTGGAATGAATATATTAATATTCATTAACTTAAAGCTGAAATCAGTCATCAGAATACAGTGCATAAATTGCAGCTAAGTGCCAAAATAAACTATTCGAAAACAAAACAAATCTATCAGTTGGTCTGCATAAGCTTCATACACTCTTATCAACATACTTCCCTACAAAGATGCTTCATCAGGATATAAGACGTTTTTCAATTTTCTGACCAGATAGGTAGCATATTCCAAAATCAGTGTTGTCTAGTTTATATCTTGCTTCGGCTCATGAATCCAAAGGCATCCAGTAAAGATTTTGATCACCACCATGTCACAGTTTGCATAAATGTGGAACTCTGAATAAATCCTGGAACCTTTAGAAGGAAAAATTCTACTGATATGAGCGTTTTACTTGCTACTTGATTACTTTTTTTGATTACTACTTGATTCTAAGAATCAGATCTATGGCAATATACTATTCTACTAACCATAAGTGTGGGTGTGCATAACATACATTCAAATATGGCACTTAGTAAACCCTAGAGATACATCTTACCTATATGGCATGATATTGCAAGGTTCATGAAAAAGAGAACTGAATAAAATAGTAGACAAGAATTCATAAATCTTTTGAGTCCCTCAGTTTCTAGCACTGAAAACTTGCAAGACAGACTGAAAAGATACAAACATACACAGTTTCCATCTGCCCTTTCTGGGTTGTCACTGCGAAACACTTCTCACGTTCAAGCTCTGTAACTTCTCTGCTTGCATTTCATATCATGTCTAATGAAAATAGTGTTTAGCAAGTGAGAACCCAATGACTTGGTCAGCAGGTTCCAGGCAATACAATCACATGTGAAAACATACGCTATTTATCTAAGTTGCTAATGTACTGCAGAGTATGACAGCTTTATCTGCGTATGCCTGGGTTAACCAAGGGTGATGCTGACAGGGTCTTAGGAGAAATGGGAAATGCCAGAGTTGCCACAATACGAGTGACATCTAAACCCAGGGACACACTTTTCCAAGATTTCACTCTCTGCATTCTCTTAACTCTTCACAGTCCATTAATTCTTAGAACTGGAACCATCACTGGGGAGGAGAGATGACCTGAAACTGGCCACTTTGAAAAGTCAGGTGATGAACGAAGTAAGTGAAGCTATTCTATGTTCTGTGTAGCTTTGGAGGCAGGATTGCTTGAGCTATTACCTCCACAGTGTCCAGTTGTTAAGAGTGTTCTTAATTAATGCCCACTTTGTTCAGGCATGCCCTTGCAAAACCTCTTAAGTATTCAGGTGTATCGGGGGGGCACCTTGTTCTCCTCATTCTGAGTTAAATCCTGATAAGAAATGTCTACTTGGTGTAAAGGACATATTCCTGTCTCAGCTTGTAACAGACTGCACACCCAGCAGCACATCACAACGATGACACAATCCCTGCATTTCAGCAGACTTGTTCAATCCCTAGCAAAACCTGTAGCCTTTTTGAGGTAAAATGCATTTCTCTATTATGGCACATGTTCATATATACAGTTACATTATAACAAAACAAAAGTGTCCTAAACACATAGGCTGAGATGTTTGACTAAACTCATTCATGTTAATCCTCGCTTCGAGTGTGATGCTGTTGTTCTAAGGAAAGTTTTACTATATTAATAATGACATTGTCTCAATATACAATCTATAATATATCTAAGTACATTGAATAGGTATGCTTTTTTTTTTTTGTATAAACCCTTGATTAAATATACTTATCTAACAATGTCACCTTATACATTTGTTAGAGATCGGTAAAAATATATATATGTATGCAGTCTCCCAGTGCACAAGATTCAAACTTTTAACCTGCTGCTGCCAGTCTTTGGATCCAAATACTGGTTATTACACATTATTTAGAGAAATATTTTCTCATAACAAGGGAGAAGAGAGTTCTGGAAAAATTCTGACGTGCACCCGAAATACAAGAAAAGTAGTTCCGACATGGCCCACTTTACCCAGACTCAGGTAATGAGCCCAGTTATTTGCAAAGCCCAAACTGTAAATAAAAGGTTAAGGAAGAAACCTCACAGATTCGCACAGCCAAAGGACAAAGCCATCAAAGAGCTGGTTCCAGCTCATCTGTTATCTTTTTTACAATGCTACACAATTTATGCTAAATCACAATCCTGGACCACAAAGTTATTTGTGAAACAAATTCCTACAGGTAGGAAATATTCAACTCATCACAATGTCTCCAAGTTCCTATATTTCTTCTTTATCTTTGCACACTACAAGAGCATTGCAGACGGAAAACAAAACCGCAGTCAATATGATAGCTGCAATATGGCTTCCTATAAGAAGGACAACATTTAATTGGCTTTGTTATTTTTCTTTGTCCAGTATGCATCTCTACGTACGTATGTGTGTGTGTGGCGGTGTGTTTGTGTGAGTGTTTGTTCTCTTCTGGTTTTAATGGTGCATTTCACTGACATTTTTAAGTAAGTCATTCATTTCCATAGTATTTGCTTACCATAACTTACAAATTCAAAGTGGAGGGTTACATTGTATTTACAAACAAGTTGGCACTTACAGAATAAATTATTGATGCCTCTTTTTATTGTTTTCTTTTTTTATTCTCTTCTTTTTTTTTCACCCCAGGGCATCCAGAATTGAGGCAGAATGGTAAAACCTGCTGCCTGCTTCCATTATGCTACATTAACATGAGTAAATAGGCTTCCAGCTGGTATATTCTTTCCCAGTGGTTTGCTTGCTACTAAGAGGCTGTGCCTTCCACCTCAGTTCATCCTCGATGCTCAGGAACCGTTAGTCAAGTGAAAGCAAAGGCTGCATGTTTTCCTCCTCGTTCTTATCCATGCGTTTTAGCACCCCGGGATCCACAACTGACTGAGACCTGCAGAAGGATAACATGTTTATTTAACATTTCCAGATCGAGACAAATGAGGGTAAACCTCAGCTTTCTTTTGCTTATATTTACATTTCTGCCAGGGCTTAAAAATAATGGTACGGGCACCCCGAGCATCTGATCGCAGCACATGGTTATAAAATACCCTCACAAAACGATTACCTTCTTCATTAAACCTCAGGTGAAAGATTTAAATCCAAGGATATTTTCTAATAACATTTAGTGTACTTTCTTAAAGGCAACATCAAGAAAATTAGCTTTAAAAATCTGATGAACTCTCTAGTGACTTTTTTTTTTTTTTTTTTTTACTAATAATGTGCAATAAGCCTGATGTAGAATATTGGTCAATTCCTCAGGCAGAAATCAAACGCACTGATTTTTTTTGTAAGTGCACAGTGTATTGTGACAATGCAAAACAAATTGAAAATATGCTAGTGAAAACTGTGCTATTGGAAAATCCAGTTCATCAGGATTAAACAAAAAAGCTGTGGGAGTGGAATAATTTCAAAGAATCCCAGCTTGAATGGAAATACTAATAGGAGATCGAAATCCCTTCTTCTAGGCTGACTATATCTCAGCAGTCAAGCTGTCCAAGGGTTCTTATTTGATAAACTGAATGGGAGCCAGAAAGGTTGCAAACATGACAGTTTTACTCATAAATTCTTTCAAGCTCCCAGATTCTAAGGCAGATTTTACCAGAACAAATCCTGATCTAGGGCTTCTCAGGCCAGGAACCCAAATGCCTTGCAGAAGATGAAAAACTAATTTTCAGTCAGTATTGAATCAACATTTATTGTCATATTACATTCTGTGCAGCAGTAATTCATGGATTAAGCCATGTAAAATGAAAAAACATTTGTGTAAGTCTATAACACCTTCTATCTACATCTCTCCATCAACTTTACAGACACTACTGAACAAATTCTCACAAATCACAGTGTGCCAGAGCTGCGCTACTAATTCCCAATTTAGAGATGAGAATCAAAGCCGGCACAGACGTTTAAAAGAGCAATCATGAAAAAACTGTGCTGCATGTTGAGTACACACAGACAGCAGATGCCCCTGTCACAGGTGGCAGTAATTCCTCCTTAGCTCCAGCATCAGCCTTCCTTGCAAGGAGGGCTCCTCCTACTCAGCAAAAGCTCCAGGAGGTCTGGAGTGCATATGAGGAATTTCAGTGATCCACATGGAGGCAAATATGAATAATGATGAAAAAAAATCCTAGAAGGATTTTGGGATACTCTTTCAGTGCAAGAAACTAATTTTGCAATGGCAAGCTAAATTAAACAGAGTAATTGCTGGAGTCATGCTAGACTCTACAAAATGTGGTCTGTAAAGTTAAGCAAATTCATTATATTATTATTGTGCTAATTGGTCTTTGGTTAATATTATTGGTTAATATTATTGTGCTAAAAGGTCTTTGTCACATTTTTTTTTTAGATATTAAAAAAGAAATTGTTTTAGCACAATGAGTGTGCTTTTAAACCTAGGGAAAATTAATCCTTCAATTGCCATGTTCACCTGAAATTCAGATTTAAATTTAATACGATTTATCTACTTCCATCTTTGCACCAATGAAATTTTAAGTCATTCTGTATATTTAATATTCCAAAGTCCTGCAGCTTTCTTCTTAGCATCTTATTCCTTTCCCTTCTAGCTGGTACTTGTACAGTACCTTCCTATATACACCATCTGGGAAGAAGGATTCCAGCCGACACTGAAGATACATTACCTGAAAATGTGAGGATCTATATAGAAGGTGAAGGCATTCAACTGAATATTACATAGAGATATGTTTTTCAACATGTTTATTGTCTGCAATGTCTCCTACTGTGCCAGCTAACCCAGAAAGACTATCAAGAAATAAACTGAAGATCAATTTGAAGTTTACACTGAAGTATAATTCTGCATGAAAGATTTTTCAACCATAAGTTAAGTGGGAAGAAAATAGGTAAATGTTTTCTGCTTTGATAAAGAATGAAGAATCTACTCAAGCGACTAAGAGGCATTTCCAATTAAATATGCTCTCCTCCAGGATAGTCTGGAAAATCTTCCTCCAAGGGTCTTGTTACTGTCTTTCTCGTGTTTTCTTATTGCCTCCTTGGATGAGACCTTTTTTCCTCCCATGACTTCGTTTTCTAACAGTACTTTGCCCTTTTCTCCAAGGCAACTTATCTAGTGTCTCGTAATTCTTGTATTATGTGCAAATCATATACAAATCTATTGCTCATTTTCTCCCCTTGACCAGGTTCTTCAATGATCTCTTGTTAACAACATCACTGATATATGGATTCAGGACCTCTCTTAACTTCTCATTACCAGACAGTCTCTTCCTATTTCCCACTTTCCACACATTATGTCCCAATACTCTTCCCCCTTCTGCATCAAATGCCATCTCCTGAAACTGAATCTCCAGTTAGCATAGTCTTACCTCATTCAAAGGTTTT
Organism: Crypturellus tataupa; assembly: GCA_034781795.1. Classification (NCBI taxonomy): domain Eukaryota; kingdom Metazoa; phylum Chordata; class Aves; order Tinamiformes; family Tinamidae; genus Crypturellus; species Crypturellus tataupa. Next base: position 3,127,226 of record JAWLRI010000240.1, read on the forward strand.
CTGCGCTATGTTTCTACTCTGATCCGTTGCTAGATCTACCCAGCTATGAGCTGAACTCCGACTTTTGCAGCTGTGCTCAACTCTTTGCATCACCCTCTCCATGACACTTCTCCTTTCTCTTCTACCTCCCTGGCAAGGTCAGACCTGATTCACCAGTCCCACGTGAATCATCTCACCGCTTCCACAGTTACTGTAACCTCTCCCCATCCGCTATTAGATTTAGAATGGTAAAATGTAGCAAGCAATTATACTGCTGCTTCTCAAAGAGAAGAATATCAGACTGTGAAGATGTTTATCACCCCCGAGTACCACAATTTGCACTGATTCTTGTGCTGCTTTTCCTCATTACTTTTTCTCATTCTGTGTGCAGCTACTGTGACTGAAAGGTCAGATGCTGTAAATATCCTGGCCCTCACAGGCTGGTGGACAGCCAATACGGAGTTATGAGATGGGGAAAGATAAGAATCATCACTACTATCTGTCTGGACAATTAGAGTCATTTTTCCCTCAGCCCTAAGGCCCACTCCAGCCAGCACTGGCTCTCTAATGCCCACCGTAAGCTCAGACAGGGCACTAGATTGTTCTGATCACAATACTGTGCACACTATCTGCATGGCACTGCTGAAATAACTCCTCATTATTGAGTCCACAGCAGTACTAGAAGGCCAGAGTAACCTTAACTCACCTTTTCATGGATTTGGGAGAAAGGTCCTTATCTATATCTTTTGCAGGAGTGTTGTACGAGTCAGCATTGCATTCACTGTCATCATCGTATTCGTGGTCTAGCAGTGTTCTTGCCCAAGTGCCCATGTCGTAGGGGGGCAACATGCCTCCAAACTCTGAGGGTAGGATCTCAGGGTGGATTAGCTGATGCAGACTGTTGAGATTATTTCCGTGCAAGAATATCTGCATACACACATGGAGGTAAAAACAAAGCAGTATTGCACAAATCTTCAAAGTCCAAATTTTGTCATCTTTATCACAGGATATGATGCGGTATGAAATTCTGTCTGTGTTGGGCTTACAGAGTTAGTCTTCCAAGGCAGACGTTGCATCTGCATTGAATACAGTCAGTCTGTGTTCACAGTGCAAATACGCAAATTCTTAATACATAAAAAACTTCAAACTTTTGCAGGACCAATGTACTCCAGGCAGTGAAAACTGATATGAGACAGCTAGATCAGCAGCAAATTATACAGAGAAACTGCTTTTCCTTTATGCTATTTGTTTTTCCCAATATCATGAAAGAAATAACTACATAAAAACATCCAGCACATAATACCCTGCCAGAGAGTGCCCATAGTCAGACAGGACGAATGGTAACATACACGGGCTCAAGCCAAACCCTTTTAATTTGTTCATGAAGAAGCAGCCAGTAAGGCAAGGCAGGATGCTGCCCTGCAGCAGCTACAAACTACCTCTCGCCACGCACAGACAGACATCACTGAGCTGCTGCAGTTCAATCCTAGATTACCCTGCGCTTTCCTTCTCTGGATAGTTCTACCCTTGGACTAAGTTACTGAGGGTTAAATTCAAAGTGGAGAGAGACAATAGACCAAATATATGTTTATTTCAGCTGATTTTCCAATCATCTGGAAGATAAGGAAGCTTAATATGAAAATGCAAACTCAGTAACTGTCCCTATAGCTTAGAAAGGGTTTGCTTTTGTGTGAAGTAACGGATATCAATGGCAAAAAAATAATCATCTGTTTTATAGTGCCTTTCAAATGGCACATTTCTCTTTTTAGCAATGCTTTTATGCCTAGTGGAACGCCTAGTAGTACTTTACCTGAACATAATTATTGGTTGTCAATCTATTAGACCAATTTAAAAAATGCAAAATAATTCAGCATAAAAACAATATATTAATAATTAAACTTATGAAATATTGAAAATAATTCTGATTTTATTTTACAAAAAAATACTCAAAAAGACTCAAAACACAATTTTAACCACCTGACCTATTTTTTATAGGTATGCATTGTTGACAAAAACAGCTGTAGAAAGTCAGAATTTATGAAAATATAAGGCTCTAGTTCATATGTCTCAATAAAAATGTAGATGTCTAAGCGATAAGCACCCATATTCAGTTGCCTTGTCTCTTATTTTTAATCTTGCAGCATATCCACGGACCATACTTTTCTCCCCAGTTATGCATACACAGCACTTGACTTAAATAGGCTTCAAGCATATCTGGCACTAAAATGTTCTTTGTTGAAGCTGCAGTCAGTGGAGTGCAACTGAATCCTGCAAAATGGTTTTTCATTTGCATATTTATAACAGATATTACATAAAAGGCTTTGTGATCTATAGTTCAAAATCTGTAAGTACCAGAGGTCTCTCAAGCATAATCTGTCAGTAAAAACAGCTAGACACCAAGGATCTCTATGGCCTTGTAGACTGTTTGAAGAGACAAAAAATACAGAGCTCCTTAGAGAGCTGATCCTGTAAAAAACATATCTGTCACATTCTTTGTAGCTGGGCTTTGTGCATGATGCTGATTGGGCTTTCTTGGATGACAAATTTCCTGTTACAGAAATAATATCATCCTGTGCGCTCTCACCACCAAACTCTAATCTAATTGCATTGATGTAAATGTTGCAAATCAAGCAACATCTCAGAAACTGCTAGTGCTTATGCACAGATGCATGTGCACAAATATTCTTCTATAGGCTTCTCTTTCAAAACAGTATTTTCAAACTACTCTGTACCAACTGTGTCTTTCAGTTCATACTAATGTCAAGGAAATCTCATTAGGAAAGGATTTGGCATTCACTACCTTTGTTCTTAAAAGAAAGACGGACAATTTTAATATTTTGCTACTCTTTCTTATGGGAATACTAATGTTGACAAATTTTATATAACCCAGAGGAAGCATACGTTTACAATTAAAAACACATTTAAGTACACTGCTTAATGGTGTCCTTGAAGAATAAAGCTATGTATTCTTCTAAAGCAAGTAAAGATACTTTTTACAATGCAAATATATTTAAATACATTTCATCAATAACAAGCTGAGATATACAGTAGGTTACATCTGCTGGCAATAAATGACTGATAGTGGAAAAATAAACAGAAGAATACCCTTTTTCGTGTCTTCTCCTTTAAAAAGGGCCGTATAACTGTGTAGAGGGCATGGATATACCACGGCTGATTGACGAAATGTATTCCTCCAAACCGAGCTGGAAAGCTGTCCTATATGTCATAAAACAAACATATATAATGTGAGTGGTCTCTTAAATGATATTGAACATGCATCAGATTATTTTTATGCAGAATGCCTTCATTTTCAAAGGATAAGCCACATTTCTCAAAACTGTGTCCTTTCAGTACAGTTCCAACCTTCCATGCCCAGATATCCACAGACAGTCACACACACTGGACAGAACAGTTATGAAGTACACTGAAACAACTGTCGTATTCTAATAAAGGCAGGGCATTTCCAAACTCCAGATATGCTTTAAATGTTTACAATGTATACATAATCCATCCAGACAAGGTTTTTTCTCCTTCCCAGCTCTACAGAATTTTATTCATTTTTAATAGTACTCCTGTTATAACTTAATCTATTGTCACTAAAGAACACCAGAAATGTCCCTCCTTTTTTCCATCTTAAAAAACAAGTGTAAATCTATGCTACTATTCAAAATGTCTCCAATATTCATCTTTCATTAGACTGAGACTGTATTAAATATTACTGTCATGCAACACCAATGATAGCAATTCTGCTTGCAGAGTCATGGGCCTTCTGGGAGCTTAAGTTCGAAGACAGAATATCTCCAACACAGAATGACCTTTTTTTTCTGTTGAAAAACAAAAGGGGAAGATAACTCACTAACAAAGACTCTGATCTGCATTTTCAGCTTCTAAAAGTCAACAAAATACATCAAATGGTTTGGTAGTTTGAAGAGTACAGCCACTCTGGAATACTATCACCAATTTGACTGCATTTTGTCTTTGCCTGATTGATCATATGCTCTGATAATGCAATAATCTGCTTCCATCTCTTACACTACTGGGCAAGGACGCAAGACATGTAAACAGACATATAACCTGACACAGGCCCCTCTTTCATTTACAGGGTTTATTTCAGAACTGTCTTGGTGTTTAGGTACACATAGTCATTAAATGATTGACTTTCATTGGAGTCATGCCACAAGTTAGCACTGAATTAGCATTACTATTGAATTATGATTCAATATTAGTTTTTCAACATTCAACATAGGTCATCTAGCCTAGGCAACCATGTCACTTCGATCAAAAGAAGATCTCTTCAGAGCATCCTGTCCTCCCATCTCCTTGTCTGACCACACGGATGCAGAGCAGGGCACATTTCACAGTTTTACCTTCTCATTTTGCATGAGTGCAACAGAGACAATTTTAGGTCTGCACTAATGTGATCAGAGGCTCAGAAGGAGACAATCAAATGCTAACTTGTGGCATTCTGTGCCATAGACATATTTTTGTCTCCACAAGAGACAGTAATCTATAAGGAAGCATTCAGTAGTCTAGACCCTTAAGATTATTCGAAGCAAACTGATTTAAGGACGTGCTGCACAAGGTGAAAAAACAGCCAAGGAAAAACACAAGCTACAACAAACAGTCAAGAACTCCCAAATCAGAAAGACAGGAACCATTGGGAAGAAATCTTTAATGAAATGTTTCCAGATAGGATCATACTCTGATGTGCATGTGCCAAGAAATTTTCTTAGTTCTACAAGTGAGCACAATGCTGTGCACTTAAAAGCACCATTCAAATAATGACAGACATTCCCAATCCAGGCAGTCTTCACATCAGTCTTACCTATACAGAAGCAATATGGCATTACTGAAAACTGCAAAATCAAAAGAAGGATATCATAGAATCATAGAATCACAGAATCACAGAATGCCTAAGGTTGGAAGGGACCTCTAGAGGTCATCTAGTCCAACCCCCCTGCACACGCAGGGCCACCTAGAGCACGTGGCACAGAACTGCGTCCAAGTGGGTCTTGATATATATATATATAGATATATATATATATATATATATATAAAACTCTCCTGCATGCATAGACATGCTGTGGGTAGCACCCACACTTGCAGATATATGCACACTTCATTTACAAAGTCTCAGTCTACGTTTATACTGATAGAGTATTTTCTTTCTTCTTTCTCCCTTTGACCTCATTTACTGAGAGAGTATCACCCGTCTCCATATTGCAACCCCTAGTTAGATTACCAGATGAAACAATTTCAATCAAGAAAGCAATACTTTAACAATATTTTACAGAAAGGGTGACAGCTGCAACAGACACCCCTGACATCTGGCTGCTGGCCACAGCATAGCAGTCAATGTAATTAACACTCTATATTACAGATTTTCTCTAGAAACATCTGATTAACAACAGCTTTGAAATAACACAATACTATTGAAAGACTGCGTTCAGAAGCCTCATTCTGCCAAATGCCTAGATACCAGCAACACTGACAAAATGTCCAACAGAATGGTTGATAATTTGACATGTAATTCACCCACTTCAATATCATAAATCCCCAAACACCATTTTGAGAACACAACCTTTGAAGTATGAAAGCTAGTAAATTATGTCCCTGTCAGAAGAATCCAACAAATCCATTAGAAAGGATCAATCATTGAATGACATCTTAACCTTTAGTTGCAGGAGATACCATTCATCCAAGAGGGTTGTATTTATTTAATTTTTTTCAGGCTGCTGCTCTAGTGACCATGTGCAGTGCAGTGTGCTGGGTATCTTGAGAGAGAGAAAAAAAAAAGCATACCCTAGAGCTGCAGAAGACATCTTTTGCTAATTTCATCTAGATGTCTTCGAAGATTTCTTCAGAATTAATGTTGGAACGTAAACTGTGTTAAGCCTCTTGAGAGTCACTTTTTATAATGCAAGCAATGTGAATAGCATCAAAGTAAACCAGCCATTCCTAATACTAGATAATGCTTTCTTTCATGATTTTATAAGCTTTTAAATTAAGATACATGCTCCCAGAATTACACTTACAAGATACAGGGTTATGAAATGTTTGTTCTTTATTGCTCAAAAATCATATACCATACAAATTGAGGCCAATTTGTGAGTGAAATGATCCAAAAATTTAAGACGGTCATGAATGTACCCTGATTCAGAACACAGAGCCAAATGGTTGACTTGTTGGTACTTTTTTGAAGATATTTATGAAGATTTATGAAGACATTTTTTGAAGACCAATGAAATATCTTTAGAAATTACCAGTTTGGCACTTTTGCTATTTATATATCTTAGAATCCATGTACATAGCAGGTCATGAATATAAATGGAATGATCCTCAAATAGGAAATGCTACGTGATATTACAAGACGGATTGTCTCAGAGTTTCAGCAGTTATAAAAGGATTTTCAGTACTGGCTAACAGAGAAGAACTTCCTAAAATACAAGCTGTAGTTGGGAACCCCCGTAATTGAAGCACTGAAAGATAGGGGGTGGATCCAGAATTATCAACAGTGCGGGGTCTAGAAATCAAAAGCTCCCAAATGCAGATTCGAAGCTCATCTAAAAGCACTGAGCATCTGGTGAGAAAATAAAAAGGCAGAATAAGCAACCTACAGCTGCTGGAAAAACAGGTATCAGAAGGTTGTCTTGCTCTTCTCAAACATAACAGACTTCCGCACCGGGATTTATCAGACAGATGGCCATCATACACAAACAGCAGCAGGTAAGAATTTCTTCCAAATACTGATCGTTGTGCTTTTATGTAGATTAAGTCATAGGCTTGGTGGCAGTCACAATTGCCTCTGGAGACATATTGCACTTCATCAGAAAAGCATGTAATCATGAACCATGCAAATTCTATATAGAAAGAATCCCACACCAGAAAATGGTAAGAAATACAGATAAGGCACAAAGTAACTAATGCACTTGACAAAAAGTAATAAGCTTGATGGAGGATTACCATGCTCAGCTGAGGCCTGCAGATATCTCACCATACATACAAACCACCAAAGCAACTGCATGGTATCTTAGAGTACCTTGGAGAGTTAGGTGGTCCAACTTCCCAAAGAAATTCAGTGCCAGTATTCTTACTGTTGTCAGAACTGTTATCCTAGTAAAAAGTGACCATGACTGACCTTCATCACCTTTGCCAAATGTGAAAAAGGGCTTCTAAAGGCCTATAGCATTCTCTATTCCTTGGGAGTTGTGTGATGGGCTAAGTCTGCATCGAATAGCATCCCTCAAGCTGAAATCAGTATTAAAATCAACTTTGCTTAGAAGCGTAGTCTTAGAAACTGCTGGAACCTCTGTATGCTCCAAAGATGCACTCACATCCCAGCCACATCAGGGCCCCCAAACCATATTGCATATTATACCTGCAAATAGCCTGAGTGGTCACTTCTTGCGCCACACTAACATACTTCCAAACTACACATGCTATGGTGTTCAGGCTTGTGGGGCCACATACGCTCTGAGCTCATATTTGCCATCCTTGTGAGCAGTGTAATGACTTTGAGGATAGTCTTGAGACATCCTTCAGAAGACGGTCTGGATAAACAAAGGAACGTGCTCAGATGCATTACTTAAGTCTGCATTTGACTGGTGTCATGAATTCAGGCCTCAGCATCTCCCAAAGGCAAGAGGTTACAGAGTCAAAACTGTGACAAACATACCTTGGTAACAAAAATATAAGCTCAAAGAGAGCACATTAAATTATTGATAGCTTAAATGTCACTTAAAAGTTTTCCTGAAGATAATAAATTCATATCTTCCCCAGCTATTCAAAAAAATCAACACTTCAGGGAGAAAAACAATCAATAGGATGAACCAAAACAGTTCCAAACAGAACCAAAGCTCCACTAGAAAGGCATGGGAACATTTTTTCTGATGGAAGATGCAGTCTGACTAAAATTATTTTTTGACATATTTGACGGGAAACTAAGGAAAACTAAAAAAAGAATAGTCGTGATTAGAACTAGTTGAGAAATATAAACATGTCACCTAAGGAATATTTCAGTTTTTTTGGATGGAAATTGGATGGCTCTGCAGAATCAACAGCCATGCTGCCCACACTGTAAAGGAAGCCTAAGACTTGCTCCCAAATCCCAAATTTCATGGAAGAGTCCATGAAACTCAGACTGGAATTGAGCCCAGCAGTATGGCAGGATGACAAAGAGACTGAAAAGTCTATCTGTGACTCTAAAAGAATACATACTGTCCAGCTTAGCAATACAAATACTGGTAGGTAGGTGTGACCTATAAACATATCAGGGAGAATTAAGTGGCAGGTGAGGAAAGACCCATTCAAAACAAGGGACAAGACTGATCCTGGAATAAATGAGAAAATGTCATGAATACTGTTGGTCTGGAAATTGGCAGAGAGCTACTAATCAAACAGTCAACCAGCTTGCATGAGGGATGAACAACCTAACTCATTTTGAGATGGAGGTGAATAGACTATAAGCAAGTCGAGCTGTTGTTGTCTGTAAAAGCAAGACTTCACCTCCGGACCTCTCTTGTCCCTTTGTCCAGGCACTTCAAGATCAGGAAGCTTAGCTACTTGCTTATGTAAAGATAGAAAAGAGGCAGTTTACTTTCAGCTGATTACACACAGTAACTCCTAGACTTTTGCAACAGCAAAGAGAGCTTTTATTTTTTAGGTTTCAGGGGTAGTGAAATTTTGCTTGATATCTGGAATACTCATAAAATCTACAAAGTTGGAGCAAAACCAGTGTTCAGTGAAAAGGATATTAACTATGAAATTTCCTCCTAAGCAGAAACATACAGGTATGTCCATATATTAAAAAAGTTTAACAAATTTCCCCTACAAAGGTATGACATTGCTTTCTCCTTGACTGAACTTTATAGTCTTATTAAGCAATGTTAAACTGTTTCTAAGAAAAATAAAATGTGCCAAAATATATTTCTGTTACTGCACTCAACTAAAAGAGCACTATCTTAAGGCAAATTAACATCATTCAGTGGCATTCCAACAAATAGATTTAATTATCTAGAACTGTATGTTGTCATTTTGCTAAAAAAATTCCAAAGAAGCAGGTTGACTTTTGGCAGTCCTTCCTTTAATTTCCATTAGTCATTTTATCTTACAGCTCATATATAAATATGTTTAAGTGACTGAGATGAGATCCATCCAGTGAGAATATTGCTGTTTTTATTGAAGTATCTGTTTTAATTCAAAGTAATATTCTATCTTTCAATTGTATAAGATCCTCATAAAAATATATATTAGTCAGCTTAATTAAAAATACATATTAGTTACCTTAACTAGGCAGATAAGTATTAAGTCATCTGAACACATTTTTTCGTGATTATATGAAGTTATACTATATATACATAAAATGTGCTTTCACTATTTGAACAAAAGGTTCAATCACTCTCACTTTATTAATTACGCAGTTTTGATAGAGAAAATATATTGTGCAAAAAAATCATTTTAATTTGGATTTCTTTTTAATTTTTGCATACTAGCTTCAAGATCTGCGGCCTTTTTAAAATGTTTAATTGGAAAATTTGTGAAATTATTTTAACAATTTTTGCTTGTTTTGAGAGAGGCTTTAGATATTTTTTCCTTTGCTCATTTTTTTATTTTGTACCTGAAATAATAAAGAACTTTTTCTTAAGAGGAAATGAAATATCCTATTTTCCAGAAGAATTTTGCTTTTAACTACATACATTGTCTCATTTTATTAAATTCTAAGTAATATTTCAATAGTCTGGAATGTTAGACAGAAAAAAAAAAGGTTGATTTTTTTTGAAATTGGCATAACCAGAAAACCATTAAGAAAGGTGGTAGAAGTACGTATTTCTATACTATTTTCTTCTACTGTGAAGAAAATCATTCTTTACAACAGGCAGTTATCAGATGGTGATTTCTCCTGTGGAAATTCCCATGCGGAACAAACATTCATTTTTTAGGCAACTGCAAATGTCTTTATGAGATTAAGATTAGAGATACATGAAAGAATACTATAATAGAAACTGTTGTGCATAAATACAGTAACAATACTTTCACAATAATGGTGGAATAAAAATATGCGAGGGGGAATCACCGGCCATAAGAAATGACATTTTCAAATTTCTGAGGACCAAAGTCTTGGCCAAGAACTGTGTAGGAGGAGGTAAAATGCCATATCATCATGTCACCTTGTACTGCCCCTGTGCCTCTGCTTAGATTTTCCTTAGCCAGGAAGACTATCCTGCTTCCCCAGCAGTCCTTGGATACTGCCAAGACTCTTCCACAAGAGGATTAATGTTCTGATGCTTTCCCTAAGGTAGGAAACACTGACAGCATGGCAAAGAGGAGCACAAGTAGTCATCATACAGCCCTTGCCTTCTTCTGTGAGCACTTCCAAATGTGATAACTAAATTACAGTTTATCTAGAATTGGGTTGGGGGCACTAGGCTTTGCTGTTGTTGTTCTGTTTCGTTCAGCCAAAATATTCTATCTCATATTTATTTACTTCACAAGATAAAGGAAGGAAGGGAAAACCTTAGGATAATGCTAAGATGAAGAAGAAAGATAGAAAGAGGGTAGAAGCCAGATAAGTAATTTTAAAAGCAAAGAATAGAGTAGTAATTAAATTAAAGGTAATATGGTAAAGAATACAGAGAAATTACCATAATTTGCAAGGGAAAACATTCAGCTTATCCGTTTTCCAGCTCCTCTCAAAAAATTGCACAGAAAGAGCAATGCAAGTTCTTCTTACATGGAGGGCTCATGTTTTTCAGTTACAAATCAATGGACTTTTGGATTGAATGGATTTTTCAAACCTGAATTCAAATCAGGTTTGAACAATTCAAGTTTTCAAACCTGAATTTCAAATACTAGACCTGACAACTTCCATATAATTTCTGGAATTATATGGGGGAATTTTATAATCATCCCAACTGACAATTTTCCTCAAGAATAAGAGGCTACCTATAGACTTATAATTCTGTATTGGTTTCAACTGACATTCACAAGAAGCTACTCTTCATCTGAACTCACTATCCATAACGACATGTAAGTACACTTGGTATAGAAAATGGGGACAGCAGGCCTGAACATGAACACAGGTATTGGACAGAGGCAAAAATGCAAGTTTCCTTTTCAGAACAGCTTTTGAGTCACATCGTGTTGCTCTGCAGCACCAAACATCAACTACTGAGCTGAAAGATAACTATTCCTCAACTTAACTATTCACTGTTTCCCTCGAAATGAAGAAAATATAAATTAATTTCTACAATTTTATTAAACAAAGCTCCCCAGAATATGGAACTCTTAGTTACTGGCAGGACACATTTAAACTGGATTACAAATTTAGCAGGTTCAATCCACCGCAATACAAGAAAATGAAAGCCATTGTGATTCAAAACGTATTTCATGACAAACCATATGTTTCCTTGTAAAGGAGGAAATCAATCTCCATGACTGGAGTGTGCACTAAGAGCTATAATCATTTTAGCCATCCCATTTTAATCTGTCACTCTATGCAAATTAGAGCCCTGAGATTTGAACCAAACTGTAAAATTGGGGGGATGGTGATTTAAGAAAAATTAGCTCAGGACAGCCACTGAGATCGAGAAGGCAGTATAATTAAGCTTTAAATTACTCGGGAAAATGAATAAGTGACTTGAGATCCATTAACAAGTCTTATATTCTATTAAAAGTAGAGGTATCATGAACTATGTAGCATTCACATTTTCAAGAGGTCGGTTCCCAGCAGTACAAAACTATTTTCAATTCAAAAAAAAGGGTTAGATGTCTTAGTCATAGTAGTCATAGTAAGAGGCAGAGGCTCATTTTAGTCTTTCAGCTTTAAGAAAGTCTCAGTCTCAACTGTCTAGCTACACTTTGATCCATCTTACGAGGATGTTTGAAAAAGATATGGCTCCACAGTGATTTTTTAAGTTAACTCCACCTCAGCTTCCCCCTTTTCCTGCACTCGTGAATGACTGCTGGTGGAACGAATGTGTAAAATTCTCCTGGGAGCCCAGGGAATTTCAGTGTTGTTTGAGGGAGAACTGTCACACTGATTATTACTCTGCAAGATTGGGTAAATCATTATTGCTGGATTGTAACTTCAGACCAATTCACCATCTTTCTAAAGTCATATAAGCATGGATCTCTCTGTTAGCATGTAAGAAGGAAAACAGGAGAGTAAAAAAAAGAGATCACACCAAGCGGGCAAATAAATAAATGCTTGTTTTATCATACACAGGTAGGGCAAAGCCAACATGTTTATTATGCAATCAGTATGTGTCATTAGCTCAGAAATGTGATTCCAGAATCTGTTTTCAAGTCACACTTTCAGAACTCTACAATTCACAAATGAGGTTTTCAGGCGTTAGAAGACCAAAATTAGAAATGCAGATCTCTACCTGCTAAGAGTGTAACCCATGTGACTGTCCTATCACCAAGAAAAAATTACAGCAGTACAAACCGAAATCATGAATGAGTGCACTCTAGCATTTCTTAACAGGTCTGTCATTGATGAAAAACGTCAGGTCCACAAGAAAAAAATGAATAAAAACAAAGAGAATCTTTGCTGCAATAGGAAATTAGAAGAAAAAAAAAAAAAACAGGCATGATTTGTCCATTTTCCTACATGCATGTTGTGAAGGACCAGTTACAGGAATCTTCATGAAAAAATGCCTGCTTTAAGGAGGTAAGCTCACTTCAGTGAAACTCACATGAGTAACAAACAGGGCTATTTTTCAAAATATGATTTGATTTTGCTTTTAAAATAATCCTATAGTTGCTCGTGGTACTTTTCAATAGTAGGAAAGACAAGTCTACCAACAAAGTTATATATGGCAGCAACACATATGCAATCCTTGTATCACATTAGCTGTGAGTCATAAAGCCAGATTCACAAAGAGCTGAAAGCTGTAATGGACAGTGGTGAAAATTAGGAAGTTCACCCAGTCTTCATGTTTATGAACTAACACTGACTGTTTCATAATTAATTAGCCAACATTTCTACAGGTCATCCAGATCTCTCAGCCCTCAGGTAAGCTCCTTGCTTTAATACAGAATATCATGATAAGGAAGGGCTGCATTTTTTCTCATAAGAATATAAAGAAATATTTAAAAAAAAAGTCAAAGATGAAAAGTTCACTGAGAATGCTGTTTTTTTGTTTTTGTTTTTTACAATATATTTGGATATTTTAAATACATAGTTTATACCTGCAAAGGGAAATCTACTCATATATGAACTTCTGGAGCCTTTCTAAGTTCTTTTCAGAATAAACTGTCTCTCCTTTCAGCTGATTTGTGATTTCCAGAATTTCTTCACTTCCACAAAGCTGTATTATTTTTGAGGTCATCATAAGCCAAAGTAACGAATATGATGACAGACTTCTAAAGCTCGATGAAGAACCGATTTGCAGGTAGATGTTAATATTTATCCTCCCTAGCGTCCTCAAGCTGCTTGTTTGAAAACTATTCATCTTTTCAGCAGAGTGACTGCAGTAAATGTAAAAAGAGCTTACTCCACCTAACTGAAGATTTACCTTACTTGAAAACTCTGAAGCTTCATGGATAACATTCGCTGATCCGGGATTTACAGAACACCACTAAGGTTTCTGCAGAGCATCCGACAGGCTTGTTTCTGAGCTCTAGGGAAGGAGCCGCTCTACTAGTTCTGGCTCAGTTCATATCTGCCAGTCCAGCTTTCCGTAAGTGTCGTAAAGAGCAAAACATGCTCACAGACCAGTGAAAACCTGCAACACTGAAATTAACTTAAGTAACAAAACCTCTAAAAGGAGATTCGACTTTTCATTTCATCACTTAACTTTTTACTACTACCCTCTTAGCTTTATCAAATTAAAGAACAGTTTATATATCCAAAAGTTGGTTTTCTACAACCTATAGCAATTGTTTTAGAAGATACTGTTGCTCCATAAATAGCATCTTAAAATTATGGTAAATTGTAAAGTTTGTTAAATGTATGCTGTTCTGTTTTTAAAGTATTATTCAAATTGCAGCATCTTAAGCCTAATGCAATACACTAAAATTGTGTACATATCTTTAACATACATGGCTTAAAAATGTACACAAAAAATACTATCTCCCTCTCTTATCCTACCATTTTTTCTGACATAATCCTTAAAAAAATACTCATAGGAAAACATATCTCCTACAACATGGGTTACATTTTCTACCTTTTTATGTTACTTTCACTCAAATGTCAGTGGCTGATGCTACCAGGAGAATTAAGTCCCCAGAGTGTGGACAATGACATATGGCAGGCCTGAAAGGCCTTAATGGAAAGGAGAGAAACCCAGAAGGCTGTCACCCGCTTCCCATCCATTAGCACCACAGGCTCTGCCGTGCCATACATGCTATTAGTCACACAACTCTGCAGCCACCAACCACTTGTCATTCATGCTACACATGCAATCACCCTGCTGTAACTGCTGTATGTACCCTGAAAAATACAGAAGTCCCCTCAGTGAGGATATTAATTAAATATTAAACCTTAAACAAGTTCCTATCCCCTCTCAAATGAACAATCAAGATTCATTTCTCAGCTATTAAGAAAAGCATATATTCTCGCCAGCTGAGTCCTCTACTATTAAAGCCGTATGACAAGCTGAAGCAAAACTAGAGCCAAAATTAGCATGACTAGACATGGCCCGTTTCAGTCTGCCCACTTGCAAATAGTTGCATTTGTGAGAGAATCTGGATACCAGGTCACAAAAAGTAATATATAAAAAAAAGAAAAAAAAAAAAGGAAAAGTATCTACTGAGTAACAATAGGAGTGAGGTCATAGCAAGAGACAAACACAGACCCGTACTGCAGTACATTTGCAAGATTTGCTGGCTGTTTACAGTAGCCGATGAACAGAGCCACATCTAATACGAAGAGAGTCGACCAAAAAGAACGTATGTGTGTGTGCACGCATGCGCGTGCGTCTGCGTGCATATGCAAAAAACGATTTTACCCCAAACATCAAATTAGTATCTTAAATAATTTATTACCATGGATAATTCCTCAGTTCCCAGCAGCCTATTCATTTTAATTTAAAATAGCATTAAGAGCTCAGACTATCAATGTAGGACAAAAAAAGAAGACATTTCCTATCTAAGAACTAGAATCAGGTTTTCGTGTCCTACTGGTAGATCAATTATGCATTAGAGCTGCTGCTTGATTTTTAATCCACATCAATTCACAGGCCTTGAGCCTATGCTATCATATTAAAAATAGAAAGGGCTAGAGTAACTTATATAGAAAAAAAATAAAAGAAAACAGTTCAAGCAAGGGGACAATTAATCAACCAGTGGAGAGACAAGATGCCTACCCCAGCACAGAGGGAAATAAGGAACATGCATATAACTCTTTCAAATTCTCTAATATGTAATCAATTTGAATAGAAATAAGTATAAAGACATTTTTTATGATTTTTTGCATTGTTACCTATCCTTTTGGTAATTCAGGCAAAGGGATCTGCTGATGTGTATGTGCACAATTTTGTACGATAGATCTATGATCTGTTCTCATCCTGAATCAACAGCACTTCAAGACACATTTTAGACATCTGCTGCCGGCTGTACAGATTCTGAAATAGATAATTAAAAGAGTCAGCTTTGCTCACTCTGGAGCCCGGCTGATAAATTTTCAGACATAACCGAAACATTAAAAAATCTTCCATTTCTTGAAGTCAGATCCTTGCATCATCATATCCATTACAACCTTTCAGCACCAAAATTAAAATTAACTTAAATATTTAAGTGTTTGTGGTAAAAATTCATTAGCTAAATTTGCGAGTATAAAAAAGACAAAAGCAACCTTACATTTTAAGTTTCTCTGTAAAACGAGGCAGGGAAGGAGGAAGTTTAAAAAAAAGGAAAACTATCTGAAAATACAAATGCTTGCTTGCTATTGCCCTAGGAGTTGTAGCTGAGTGCTCTAAGCTCCTATCTCCTTTTACAGACAATGCTCTGGTTGAAGTATATTTCCTGTGATGTTCCATAGTCTCTCCTGGAGACAGGAATAGATTCCCCTAGAGGCAAACACGGATGTGAGGTGTCTGAATACTCCATTCAGCACTGGCAGCCTTCCCAAACTAAAATATTTCCGTTTTGACCCATTTAATTTTCATTTTCATTTATGGCAAGGAAAAAATCTCTAGAAGGGAGATACTTCTTATGAACATTTTCATTTCCTTCTAATTGAAAATTTCCAAGTAATCTTTCATAGAAAACCTATACTCTCAAAGGTTACATTGTTTCTGTTTAAATTTTTAACTAGTATGCCTTTGTTTTTATGTATATTAATACAGCACCTTGGAACTGTACTAATATATTCCCCTGCTATGATCATATAAAATGCAGGAGGCTTATGCCCTAGCCGGAAATTGAATTCTTTGCAGATCTGATGCAAACAAATAAATAAAAGAAATAAACTGCAGATGGGCATTATTTGTGTGTCCCAGGACATCCTCAGTATTCAAAACGATTCCTTGGGTTTTTGAGCCGTTTCACTGCTGGAAACCTTATCGCCTAGGTCTGTGACTGTGACGGACTTCACCTGCCAGGCCCGGCCACACAGGTTCATCTCCAGGCGGAAGCTGCAGGGATGCGGACTGGTTGCTGGTGCTTCAGAAAGCAGTTCTTCTCCTGACTCAGTCCTGCCCCAAAGCTGCAGCACGATCATACAAGACTGTTGTGCTCGCTGAAGCTGTCAGCTTTCAGCAGGAAAAAGAAAAAAAAAAAAAAGCAACTGAGGTCTTGACTACTTCTGGCTGCATAAGGTCCCATGGTGCCATTGAGATGTATAAGTATTGACCTTGGTGTCTTGGCTGAATAACAACTTGAGTTATATTCTGCCTATCTGAATTCTTTCTGCACTTTTAGCTGAATACAGCATTTTTTTTACTGAAGCATTCTGCTGCCTCAGAGTGTCACCAAGCATTTGTAAAACACCAGACCTGGCTATTTATTCCAAGCAAGATGTGATTATGTCATCATTACACTAAAACACTAAAAGAATGAGGAGATCCATAAAAGATGATGGCAAGTGGATTTACTGAGTTCAGCTGTAGAATAGCACAGTCTGCCTCCATCACCTGCCAGCACCAAAGACCAGTGCAAGGATCTCCAAAGTAATGTTCTTCACATCTAGCTCACTCGCTTGGGCTCACGGAGGACTTGTACACATCTATTCCACAGTATCTCTTCACAGTAACAGGCCTCATCATACTGGCAGGTACCAGTACCACTCCTCCAAGCAATTTAGAACTTAACGCCCATCAGGCACCATTCCCCAAAGCTACCTGGGATTCGGCCATCTGTTTAGAATGGCACAAACATTAACAGCCAGGACGTAGATACACCATGACCTCGGCAGCATACAGCAATTCTGGGCAAGTCTGTGTTATTGGTATAGCTGAACTCTGTAATATAGACAGTCTCCACTGGTAGTTGCCTATTATAAAACAGCAAGAAACAAATGAAAATATGAAGCAATATAAAATTGTGTGTTATTCAAAGCAAATATATTCTGTTTCAAATAAAAGCTATAGACTATTAAATAGTCTAAAGACTATTAAATAAGCTAAAGACTATTAAAAACTATTGATTACACAGATTAATTTTTTTTAAATACCACTAACTAAACAGAGTGTCTCATCAGGAGCTATCAGGCACTATCTACTGTAAAAACACATGCTATGGAGTTCCAGGAACCGTTTCCATCCGCAACAGCGATCCCCACTGAATAGCTTTTTCTTAAAAAAAGGAGTATCACACAGATACTTCTGTTCATATTGTTGTTGAAACTTGTTGTTCTGTCTACATTTTATATAAGGGGAAATTCCATGTGGACATATCTGCAAGATCTCCATACAAAACAGCTGCTTTGCAGTCGTTACTCTCTTACCCACTAGCTCTTCACAACCCAGGACTACAGGACTGAACAAGGTACTATCATTTATACTTTGTAATGAATTGGTATTCAATGGTTAAACGATGTCCTATGTAAATAAAGTCCGACTAATATATACACATCAAATTAAATACGTTATGGTCTAAGTATATAATGGAAGTTGAGATGTGGATTACCACAGGAAAAAAAAAAAAAGAAAAAGAGAGAAAAAATAACCCAGCAAGTAAAAAAACCTAGACATTTTTCATTACTAAAATTAGCAACTAAATGTTCACGACTTGTCTGACCCTGGAGAAGAACTGGCTGGGAATTTTCCACTGATAAAACTGTGATCGTGGGGAAAAGATGCAAGTCAAAAAATTCCACACATACTGGTGTGTCTGCTAAGTATGACACACCAATAGAACAGATGTCACAGTCAGAATAAGTATGCTTACACACATAAGACTCTTCTTTCTCCAGCTGTTACCACTTTAGTGATCAATGCATTATAGCTGCTCTCCCAACAAGAGACAAAAAAGCTGAAACCAAGTCACGTGCAGGAAAGGAAATCTCAAGATACTCCTGAGGCATCTTGTTGAGGGACCTGAGGGTAACAGAAGAAAATGGGAAGAGTTGTGTGCCTTATGACGAGGAACAAATGTCAGCACGGGGTCAGGAGCTTGACCACCTGCTCTTCTCTCACTGCCCTGGAAATGGGCAAGTTCCCAAAGCCATGGCTTGCAAGGGCAAAAAGGAAATACTATTTTGGACGAAAAACACATGAAGGTATTATTTTCCTCGTATTTTGTCTCTGATATGCAAGAGATTATATAACACTGAGAATTTCAATAGGAAAGCCAACACAGAACCCTGGATTCGGGCCACATCAAAAATCTGACCGTTTTGAGATTCTGGAAGTGTGGCTTGTGATACGGCTTAGCTCTGCTAAGGTTGGTTTTCTTTCACAGAGCTGAAGGAGTTCAAACAATACGCGCTACAGTCTGAGGAACAGGTGTGCGGACAACACTGTATTTTTATCACTGATGCATGAATTAAGAGGACAGAGATGAGGGAAAAGAAAAAATGAGCAAGACCTGAGGGTCATGTTGGCTTGCCTCCACCTTTCTAACGCTTCCTATGACCAGACGCTCTCTCAGTGGTCTTTGCACAGCTACAAAACTAAAACAGCAACATGCACATACGCAGTACATCTCCAAGATGAAGAGAGTCTTCTTGATTGTTTTGAAATTCTGCACCTATTCTTATAACCAGTATTCTGTACAAATACTTTTGACTCAGTAGGACTACAATGTTAAACGATAGGTACCAATAATGAAATTAGTACTTGAGCACAAGTAAGGGAAAACAAGGAGCCCAACTCTGCATGTCAGCTACAGGTGAGGGGCACTGGTGCTTGTCATCCACAAGATCACAGAGAACCTCAAAGCAACACAACTAATTGCTTTAAAGAAGTTAGACGTGGCATGAGATAAAAATAAGTCCCGGTTTAAATATACACAATTAAAAAACCCAAACTAAACAATATCACAGACAGGCACTCATAAACAACAGTCATTTTGGACAGTCTTAAAGAATAACTCACCTAGACAGTCAGATTCTCCTTATTCAAAACTAGGTATCTGTCAGGAAATGGTTTGCACCTACCAAGTATCTACACAGTGAATGCTTTTTCTGTATAAGTTCATAGGCATAATAATAAAAATAATTTATCTCCTATCATTAGCAGGGTGAGCAGCACAGCCACAATGAGAATATAAACCAGGCTAACAGAGAAGCTGAATTCATACTAAACACTGTGTTCAAGACATAGAAGAAAAATCAATTTACAATTATTTGTCAGAATAAAGTTCACTCTCACTGTATTTTCTCATGTAAAACACAGATACATTTACAAAAAGAAATTAAATGAGTGGCAACATCTTAATATAACCCAGTATCAAGGTCAAAAAGCTTGCAAACGTCCATGTCATTAGAGCATCAAGCTTATAAAACAAAAGCATTGTGGTTCATTATCAAGTTGCAGTTAGTTTTGTAAGGTCCACATAAAATAATATGCTTCCCTGATCCATATCCAACTCACTGGGGTGTGGGTTTTCTTTTTATTACACAAAGCAGTAAAAATTACAGATGCTATTTGCTGTCAAAGTATTCCTACAAGCAAGCGGACAATATATACTATTGCTGCAGATGAACAGTATTCCCACAGGAGATTTTACTATGTTCTCCATAACACAGTTTCTAGCCAGGTGGAGAAAATTATTCTTCAGATGAGGGATCTGAAGTAAGGCCTGGAGCAAGGATCAAACCAGCAGGCAAATATTTTGAAATGCGAGCAAGGAACTCTCTGCCCAGTCTGGCAGAACTAGCGTTGTTTAAAGCCACATCAAACTGACATTAGCTCTGATGATCCCTGTGGACTGGCTCCTGCTGCCAGTTTCCAGAAGCTCCAGAGCACGAGCTTGTGGTATGAGTGCTGGGATCACTCCAGAGCTCCTATTCTGAGTGAGCAGGGAATCTACATGTGAGGATTCAGAAAATGCGTAGAGAAGGGAAGACGGTAGACAAAGATGCAAAATGTACTGGCAAAAAAAGTCATGACCTCCTGTATTGGACCATCTTGTCTATCTTCAGAGAATGGAAAAGAGAGGACGAAAAAGAGAATGATGGCAACATTTTGGATAAGCCTTGACTGAAGTTGCTTGCCTGCTCATTGCTGGTAGTTTCAGAGCCTTTTCTGCAAGGATGAATAGCAGCATTCGTTACACTAAATGTGTTAACTAGCAGTATGATTGGTAAAACTAATTAAAAACATTTGAATGCTGGGATTGACTCAGTGTTATGTAATACTACGGGGAACTTGAAATCTATTTTAGGATCCTGAAAGTGAGGACAAAGCAAATAACGTATCCAAAAGCAAAACTGCCCCCACAGCTAATATTTCAGGGCAGGCTCACTTGGCTCCTCTGGCCTCAGCTGCTCCCCTTAGGCTTTCAGCTGTTACCTTGGTAATCAAAGGAGGGATCTGGCCTCTCACTCCCACCTTCTCTAATTGTACTCCTGATGGCATATTCCCCCAGAGAGGGCTTCTATTTTCACCCTCTCTTCTTCCTTTGGCCTTTTGTATAGTATAGAAACACATACAGAAACACACATAGAAATACATAAAGTATCTTTTGTTGCAATATAATGCCTCCTAGCACTCTCTCTCTCCTCTGTCTAATCCTCAAGAAATGGGATGCCTACAATTACCTTACCACATACGTTACGCATTTTCTCTGTCTCAGTCTTCTTCCACATAAGCCTGCTTCGCAGCCTGGCCATGTTTCTATGCTGTAGATGATTCTCTTTTAGCTAGCCTTCATCTAGCTTTTTCTTTCCCCTGCTAACTTTCTGTTTGTTCCTCCTTTAGAAGAACTGTTGAGTTCCTGTTCTTAAAACAGTTCCAAAGACTTCTGCTGCTATTCACTCTGTTCTCTTCCCAGTAAATATCATCTCTGGAGAAGTTACTCGACATACATACCTTTAACTGTTGGTCATGCCTGTGCTGAAACACATATCTCTCCATTTGTCCTGTCTTCTACAACCAAGCTTCTCATTCAATGCTATGAAACCTCACTAGCAACCCTGCACTCAAATTCTCCCAAGGTTTATTTTCTGCAGTGTTACTGAGATCCCTAAAGCCACTCTGCCATTCAAATGATCCCTGATACAAACAAATTTTGGATTATTTGTAAAGTCTTGTTCTCTTCTAACACTATTGGTCCCACAGCAAGACCATTATTTACTAAGCCTACCTCTACATAACAATTTGGGGAATCTGAACTCTTATCTCTCTAGACTAATCTACTGCCACATTTTGTTTACTTAAAAATTATTCAATTTGAGAGTGGGGTTTTTTTTGATCACTTAGGGTATGATATGATGAATACAAGGATTGAACCCATGTTGAAACAATAAGACCCCCAAGAGAAACCATAGGAACATTTCTTCCAGCAATAAAGCAGAGAGGGAAACCACACTGACACTACTTGAATAAGAAAGGCACAGTCATGTGAGAATCCTCTGTTTAGCCTTTATTGTGTGTTCAAAAGAAAATCAGACTTCTGAATGAAGAGATGTGAAAAGCAAACCACATCTACTCCAATTTGATGCACTAATAGTAGAAAAAAAAATCATTATTCTGAAACTGTCTGCTTTGCAGAGAAACGTGTCTCCCACAACACAATATAGGAATCAAAGCATATTATGCCTGGAGTTTGCTACAAAATATGAAACAAAGTAAGTTATTCTACACTAATCTCCCCATCAGTTTGCTTCTGATTCAAGCTTTCAAGCTCTGGAATGCCAAATAAAGCAGCACTGCATGCCAGAGCTTAACTTGCTCCATCCAGCAATACAGACAGATGGTACAAGTGACTCAGAAGAGCTCCAAAAGGCTCCAGTTTCACAGCCATAACCTGTGTCCCAACCCCGTGACAGTCTGTCATACAGGCAAGTGGTATTTTTAAAGGACACAGGTATGGACTTGGTGCTACTAGGAAAACATGAGAGAATGTTCAGCTCATGGACAACGTCTCTTTTTGCAACCTGAGCAAAGATAATTCTGTTCTGCTCACTCTCACCAGCGTGCTCCTGTGTATGAGAAGGCAGGGCCTCAGGAAATAATGCTTCCAACATAAATTGCTCAAAAACATAACTAGTGTACTACTTTTGACTAAGCTGAAATTGCCAAAAACCTTTCCAGGAACGAAAAGCTCCAAGGAAAACATAAAAGCTTTGTGAGCTAGACTTCATGACTTTAAGAGAAATCAATCCCAACTTTAAAATCTGTAAAAAAACAAACAAACAAACAGAAAAACCTCCAGATTCTGCTTTTCTATTTTCTTTTTTTCTTTCTTTTTTTTAAATTAATCTCTTTGCCAAGTGAAACAGAGACACTGCAGTTCTGTTCCCTAACTACCTCTTTTAAATCTCTGGCATTTCCAAACTATAAAATTATGGCTTTCCCTTTACTAGTGAGATTAAGAACTGTGACTAGGGAAAAACAAACTGCTGAGAACTGTGCAAACAACCTCAGTGATGGTGTTCTTACAGTCATAATGCTGTAATGACAAAAGTAAGTTAAAGTTTGTGGGGAAGAGGAATATTCTCTTATTAGACAAAACAGCACAGCCAAAAAAAAAAATTTTAAAAAAGATTATTCTTCTCCAGGTAATGAAACAATCACAGATTAATCCAAACTGTTCTTTCTGCAGTGTTCAAAATGAAAGTGCTGTATGGCACCTTTATGTCTTTTAATTGTGACTTGGATATTTCCTCTCTTAGATCAGGGTCTCACCACTAATCTCACATTGCTCTCACAATGCAGTGCATGTTGCTTGCACAATCTTCTTTAGAGGCTCTACAGCTTACGGCTCTTCCTGGATTCAGAAGTCCTAATGAAATTCAATCTTCAACCCATCCTTCTGCACAAGACTATTGGCACAGCTGACCATATTTTTATTGATAGTTTTTTCTAGATGGATTTGCCTTCTCTGCTGACTCTCCTCCTTCCTGGGCTGTCTCTTCACAACCTTGTTCCTGAAAGGATCCACATAATCCATCCTCCTTCACCCAGGGCCCAAAC
This sequence comes from Crypturellus tataupa, assembly GCA_034781795.1. Lineage (NCBI taxonomy): Eukaryota > Metazoa > Chordata > Aves > Tinamiformes > Tinamidae > Crypturellus > Crypturellus tataupa. The sequence goes on from JAWLRI010000240.1 coordinate 3,150,727, forward strand.
TGCTCTGCCCTTAGCCCCTTCTTCATCTCTCCCCATGTGTACAACTCATCTCAACAAACACGAATTCAACATAATCTCACAAATATCTAGCTTTTAGCCAAAGCCTGTTAATCTTGCCAGCCTTACGTCCATGCTCAAGCACTGTATAATCATACCAGGCTATTCATCATGTTTGATTTTGGCTTCTTTCATGCACCTCACACCTCAGCTCTGTTTACATGCTGCAAATTCCTCCTTCATGGTATTCCCTAAATGATAGAGGTGACTTACTTATATAGTGTGCTCATTAATGCAGCAATTTTCTTTTTCAAAACTTACAGAAAGACATGTCTTTTTTAAGAGAAGACATCAATGCTGCAAATGCTTTCTCTCGTTTCAGCCCTCATGTTTACTTTCCTGGCCTGTGACTTACTGAAAGATTAAAGACAAGCTTATGAAAGTTCACCACGGCAACTGCTGATGTCACGGGGAACTAGATTCCCAGTTGAGGCTTAAAAAAGATGAAGACAATATTGATAATAGACAATATATCTGATATTATTCATCTAGCTAATTAAGCTAAAACTTCATGCCACTACCTGTGCTCAAAACTGAATAAATAGAAAATGTAGCATCATTAATATGCTCAGTTGACTGCAATGCATTATGTAAATGTAGCCCATAGAAATGGGCTAGTCATGGAAGATACAGATTATTTCCTCCTTTGCTGTTCAGCAGAAAAGCAAAAGATTTATGTAGCTACTTCAAAATAACGTGGCTACAACTGCCCTACTGAAAAAAAAATGTACATTTTTCCTCAAAAAAAATGCCCTAAGCATTGTATCCCACAAGATGTCAAAAACTGAAGCAAGGTTTTACCCATTCTAGTGTAAGCACTTAAAGCATCAAAGGAAAGGAGAGACACATGCATATTACTGACTTGGACAGCTTTGCATGTGAGGCACAAATTGTGATTCTCCCCCCTCACTACACTTGTCATCTTTTTTAGAGAGGTATAGTTTTGTGTCTGTATAAACTCTCAAATAAAAAGCACATTTAAAGTTAGGCATTGTATGTGTCTTCCCTTTTTGGTTTTCTGAGGCAAGTTGCTGCTAAAAAGACTTTATGATAGTATGTTCCTTACTGCATCTTCCTCCAAAATCCCAAAAGCAACAGTAAAGAAGAGTACCAGCCACAAAACCCAGATTCTCTGAGATGGAGGAGGGTGAGATTGCTGAGAACTTTCAGCAGATACCATGAGAAACAATATCATGAGAGAAGACAGGTATAGGGGGATAATGATGTGCTGCTATTGATCTTAAGAAATGCTACTAATAACTGCAAATGGCAAAAAAAAAGTCACTTTGGAATAAGAATGGAGGTAGAAGGACTAACTTGTCCATGTACGTAGGTGACAGTCCTGAGACACAAGACAAGATCCTGGAATGTGATTTTCTCAGGACTTCAATTTTAGCCAGGAAGGTCCAAGAACTTCTGCAGTTCTTCTGCACACTGTTGCTGTTATCCTCTGTGGGGGACTTCAGAGCTCCTGACAGAAAAGCAATAAGCTGTCATATGAGGACTCGTAAAAGAAGTCTTCAGGAGCCATGTAAAAGTAAAACAATTCACCAAGAATACTTAATGAGACAAAAGATTAACAGGATGTAAGAAGAAAATATATATTGAGTCACCTTGCAAGTAATTACTCATCTTGATTTCATTCCTACAACTTAAAATAAGAGCACACATGGACTTAGATGTTCCTATGTATCATCAAATGGATTCATTTTTAATTGGCTTTCCATGCTGCTATCTTTAACGGACTCAGTACTACTTTCATTTGATACTGCATTGATTTTCTCTTAAGTTTCTTCCTGTCATGGCTACCCTGATCAATTAATGTGCTATAAATAGAGAGACCAGATTATTTTCACTAGTCTCATTAAATTGCACCCCTGCTGAATTTCTGTGAAGAACAGAATTGGATCATACTGATAGCAGTAGCATGAGGATACCCTCAGGTTTTCCAGTGAAAATCAATTGCTCAATATTCCTAACAAAAGCTTTGAAAAGTGTGACCCAGTGGAGTTCAGATAATGACCAAAACCTGCTCCAAACCCTGCTTGCAATTCTGTATCTGTTAAAATCCTCAAAGATGAGGATGGAATAAAAAGTGGTTTGGGGCTTGGCCAGTTCCTCACTGATATATAAGCCCTTACTCAATCATAATCATTCAACTGCACCCCATTGTAATTCAAATATGTTGCTGGAGGTATGCAGCTAATTCATATAATCCTCCTGAAAAGTGCATTAAGGGCATCGGGAAGAACATAGTCCCAAGGCACTTGCAAAGTTATGTCAACAGTGATTGCAGTGTGATTAGTAATTAGTACCTTTATTTTGTAAATACAGTTTTTTAAAAATGGCATAATAGCTTTTTAAAACTCCCTTTAGTGTAGACAACATTTTAGTCAGTGGGATTAGAAGCAGACATAAATTCAGAAATGGAATTGTCTAATATCAAATATGTCAAAATTTAACCCAAAAGTAGTCTTTTAGGTCTCCACTTTGCTCTACAGCCAACACTATCTTTTCATAACTATTTTTTCTTGTCTTCTGTTATCCTAACTGCTCTTCTTTTCTCCTCCATTGAGCACTACCCTTTAAAACCTCTCTCTCTTTCTTCTAAAATGAAGATACACTTTCACTGGAGATTTTAGTGTAGGTTGCAAAAGCTGAGTTTCTTTTTTTGTTTGTTTGTTTGTTTGCTTTTCTGGGTTTTTTTGTTTTTTTTTTTTTTAAATACTGTTATCTTGATTACAGAATGTTTCCACTGTTTCTATATGCCCTCACTGGTATCTGGAGTATATTCTAGGGGGTTCTGTATGACAGTCTGAAGAATCAGTTCCCAGAAGCATTGCAGACCTCTGAGGACTGGCTGTACTTTGAGAAGATTTTGTAAGAAGAACACTGGAGGACTACCAGTACTCGATGACTTATCCTGGATCCTTCCTACTTAGCGTGATGGCTTTCAGCCAGATGTGGTGCTGTAAATGACACTTGCAGTCAAACAGCTTAGCCCAGGATGAAGGCACCAAACTCAGAAGATCTTGTGGGCAACAGGGCACATACAGTGAATCATCAGGTAAAAATCTGCAACAAGTGCTGCGTAACATAACTTTAGGGAGACCCTAAAGCACTGCTCCAGAAAGGGTTTTCAATGTTTAAAGGATGAAAGATTAAAATACAGATTTTCTCAGATGGAAAACTTTCCTCAAAATTATTCCTAAGAAAACAACCCTTCCTCCTAGAGAAGCTTCCCATGTGAGTTTTTTCAGCACTGATGAAATACCATAGCAGTGTCTATGCCAAATGGCAATCTATTATATCTAAAGTCTAATTGGATTGGACAAATAATTGCCAAGGAGCTGAACATTTGCTAGGGACTATAAACAAAAAGTCACAATATTTTTCTGGGGTACAAGGAACTCAATGTTTAGCTGGTATAATAGGGAGCATGTGCAAAGGTGGTATGCACAAAAGACAGGAGCAGAAAACCATCTGTGCACAGCCTTCATATGATCACAGGGGATTTATAAGCATCACAGATATGACAAGCAAGACAGAAAACCATACAAAAATGACCAAGTATTCCCTATGAGGTAAACCTGAGAGAGGTGTATATAAAATGTGCTGATAACAGGCAATTTGGACAATATCACACAGTAAAATTAAGATCCCTGAAAGAAAATAATTTTGCTATTTTTTACATCAAGAAAGGGACTACAAATCTTACCATCTCCAATGGCAAATAAGAACTCCCAATTTCATGACTACAGATCTTTGATATTAAAGATGCATCACTGACAGTCCCTAATAGATATTCATACAATTCCTGCTATGAACCCAGAGGCATGTGGTGAAGTAACATAGGGTTTATAGGAGATGACATTTTGAAATAGAAGATTTAAGATTAATGTTGAGAAGAAATCTGAAGAGCAAAAAGCCGTGGTAAGTTTTTCAAAGAATGTGGCAGACCTGCATTTGAGACTTGAAATTAAACTGTGTGTGAAGGGCTAGAAAATATAATGCATGAAATAATCTTACTATAGCAGGAAGGTGAACTGTGATCTTAACACATCTTCTGTCTTTGACTTTATGATTTAGAACAAATTAATTTTATTTCTGAGTGGCCTTACAAAGAAGGAAAGTATTTATACCTTCATAAACTTAAAATATTGAAGCACAGGGAAACATCTAGACCTTGACTGAGAAAAATCACTTCCAGAAATAATTACATATTTTGAAACTCAGGAATGGTCATAACCGTATAGCTGTTGAACTGAGTCAGTCATAGTGCCAAAAGTTAATTCGCTGCTCTGAGTTCAAGCTACAGAATCTTATCTTCTGATACTCATGCCATTCACCTTAGCATAACGTTTTTCAACTTACTCAGTGCAATTAGTCACTATCAATATTTAACACAGACAATTTCAGTTTATTGATTAAAAAAAAAAGGATAGCATTTAACAATAACCAATGAAAGTGGTAGTCTGCACATACAAGGAGAATCTGGTCTTCTTTCAAAAAGAAAAAGAATATTTTTCTCTGTTAACAGAATTGTTGAAAAAAAAATGGAAACTGTAAGTATTTTTTCATAGGTTTCTGCACTGATCGTGGCTACTTTTTTGAAGTAGATGATAACTGCATATAGAAAAAAAAAAAAAAAACATGTCCTTCCATGCAATTCCATCACATACCAGAAGCTCCAATCTGTCATTCTTAGCAAGTTTGCAGATGACACGAAGCTGGGAGGAGTAGCGGATACTCCAGAGGGCTGCGCTGCCATCCAGAGGGACCTGGACAGACT
>JAWLRI010000240.1:3155675-3170283 GCA_034781795.1 Crypturellus tataupa
CGTGTGCAGGGGGGTTGGACTAGATGACCTCTAGAGGTCCCTTCCAACCTTAGGCATTCTATGATTCTATGATTCTGGCCCCAATACTACTGGGTCTCATGTACCAAGCAGACCAGCTCCTCTCTGATCAGCAGAAGGACCAGTTCCTTAGCAGCCTGATGGCCAAAGGACTCACTCAGTATGTGAAAAGATCACAGAATCACAGGGTAGTTGAGGTTGAGATAGATAATCCTGCAGATTATCTAGTTCAGCCCCTCTGCTCAAGCTTCCTAGAATGCCAGGAAGAGCTACAGGAACTCTTCCAGTAATTCCTGTTAGGAGAAGGCAATAGATTTGAAGCTGATTAGATGTCCGATCTGGAGAACATTTGGATTGCAATAATACAAAAGGTAAAAAAAAAAAAAAAAAAAAGTTAAAGAGACTGGTGCAAAAGTAAGGCAATGCGAACAGCAGGAGGATGAGGAACTAAGGCTGCTTGGACAGAAAAGGGAAGAAGGAATGGGCGGAAGAGTGTAGCTGTGCCAGCTAGATCAAAGAGCCTGAGTGAAAGCCAAGATCCCCAAGACTAATCATGTCTTGCTTACAGCAAATATCTGCAAAAGGTTGGCAAAGTGCCCGCTCTCTTTCTCGTGCTGGTTCACATGGAGGATGACAACCTACTGCAGCCAGTTACTCCACCAGTTCAAGTGGCAGATGTCTGGGTGGTGGATATTTAACTCAATTAAGGATTCTTGCTGTAAGATGTCATACAGCAGTGTTTCTGGGAGCAAAAGGGGAGTCAGTTAGCTGTTTTTTACATTGTGTTTCAAACAGGCAGTAGCGCACCCAGGGCTAAACTCAGAAAGAATTTAATGAGGAACTCTAGAGTTAGCCCATGATAGAATTAAGACTTCTGGTTTGAGGTTTCAGGATTAAATGTTCAAAAGTACGGACTCCCCTTGAACTGAAAGTAAATGGCAGCTGGACTCTGAATATATCAAAGGTGTCTGAAAATCAGACCATTCCTGTCACAGTGGGCATCCCAAATTAGCAGATGCTTTTTAACTTTTTTTTAACTGCTTTTTAGCTTTTCCACTTTTAGTGCAATAGCTCTCAGAAAAAAAAATTACCATCCCATCATTTCAAAAACATGTTTATGAGAATACATAAATCAGTATATGGAAGGCATTCACAGATTTTTTTTTTTTATTGATGAGTTTCATAAAAGTAGCCATCAATGAAATTAATTATTCTGTCTTCAAAGAACAGGGTTTTTTTTTTAAGTCTGAGCCACTCTGAATAATTGTTGTGACTACACAGACAGGCCTTATAAGCAACTGAACTCAAGGTCTGGCCATCAAGTTGTCCCTCTCCTTGCAGATGAAGCTGATCCAGACAACAGGCGAAGAGTTAGAAGCAGTGATCAGTCCAGCCCACAGTTTCCAGAATAAATTGCTAGAACACATTTTTGATGGCCTTTTTAGAAGCAGCAGAGATCAAATATATGCAAGCCCTTTTAGAAAGAAAACTCTTTGGATAAATACCCATTCCCACTGCTGCTGCTGAACTGGTATGAAACTGCTGTTCGGAAGGATGCTCATCCACTGTTTGGCCTGGTCCAGGACTAAGGGGACTCAAGCAGACACGGGTTATTTGCAGGCAGTTTAACTGGATCTCCTTGGAACAGGAGATATTCTCACTAAAATCTTGAGATTTTAGTACTTTTCAAAGTACTAAATATCCTCCCCAGCATTATGTGAAATGTCGTGTCCCTAACCTCAAAACCCAGTCTCAAAAAACTCAACTTTTAAGAGTGTTTTTATAGTTTTATATTTGGAGGCACAGCTGTTTAAAGCTCTTTCTTTGTGGCTTCCTTCTAATTGATACACTGCACCGATTTAGTCACTATAGTGTTGTTGGGATGGAAATAAAGGAACTTTACGTCCTCTTACAGATATTCACTCTCCTTTAACATTACAAACTCCATAGCTAAAAGGCTCCTTTCCTGAAAATAGCTGCATGCACTTACAAGGTTTACCTAATGTATTGAATTCAGTCTGGGGTATGATTCTTTTCATGCTCCCACTTAACATCTATATGCAGATGAAGTATAGAGCAGAACTTGTCTTTAATAGAAAACTATATATATTTACAAGTCTTACTTTGAAAAGCAGTTTCATAATAAAATAAGCAGTTGTGAAAAGCCCCAAAACGCCATAACTTGTAATCAGTTCTCCTTGGTACGTGCCATATTCAATAGTCTGCTCACCATGGAAGCTAAGCAAATCCAATACAAATTTAGTAGATTTCATTCAGGAGGCAAAGAGATTTGGTTAACTTCAAATTTAGCAGTTGCTAATCCCACTTTCCCTGTCCCCTTCTACCCAAACAAGGTAAATATTTAAATTCCCCAATGGTAAAGTTCAGCATCTTGAGCCCTATTAAATGTTGTAAGTCAAAGTAAATTCCATTTCTCTGATTAAACAGAGAATATTTCCAAAGATCATAAATAAACAGTGTGCCTGAGTTTTTCTTTTCCATACTACCTGACTTTCGACCTCAGCTCATTCAGAATGATGTTTCTGCTATATATTTTTGTCCCAAAGAAAAGACAGTCTCTGTTGAGGGTAAGAAAGTCTAATATTTTAGGCATGAAATCTTGCAAGGAGATGTAAGTAAACTCTGGAATTTTCCAAAGTCTCTCTGCACCATATTTCCCTCATGTTTTCTTATTCCCTTCATGATCACATTTCTTTATAGTGAGGATTTCCCTCCAAGATGATCAGCACAGTTGTTCTTAGCCTTTTTTATTGATTCCAATATGTGTCTTCTTAGAAATGTGTTTATTTAAGAAGGAAAAAAAAAAGGGCAGAAATTAAATATAAATAAGCCCCCAAGTAGCTAGAATAATATCACTGGAGTCAGGGAATTCTGCTAGTAGGAAAATATTAGCCTCCCTCCCACAGTGCTTCTCCACAGAAAATGAATGGATTTGTTATGAGACTCCAACTAATTGATTCTTCAAAAGATCTGTGGCAAAAGCTTGATAAAAGTTGCTGCTTACAGACAATGATATCCGTCACAAATTAGGACAGACACTTCAAGGGTTGGGCAAGTTTATCTCACATTTGCCATTCCAGGACTTTTTCACACCCTATTCTGGAACATTTAGTGCCTGCCTTTTACACCATTGAAGTCAACAAGACTGAAGATAGTTGCCACAAAATGAAGCCCTGGGTGCTGGCTACTGCCATATAGGAACTTGCAAAGCTGGACTTTTTCAGCTGGGCATGGAAAGCTAAAGAAAAGAATCTCACCCTGACTCACTCTGAGTTACATGTCAACTGATAGTAGGCAAGCACTGATTTTAGGAGTCAGACTTCACACTGGTAGGTCATACCTTGTGTTTTCAGATGCAATTATGTGCTGCAGCTCTCCTCAAAAGAACTCTAATACCCGAGACAAAACCTCAATACAAAGACTACTATAGTATTTATTCATGTTTCAAATGGAAAAACAAAACCAAAAACCTTGCTGTCTTACTTTGAAAAACAGCATAAGAAAGAAAAAGCTTTCAAAATAATAAATAGAAACGCAGAAATACTTCAAACACAGATCACACTGTTGCCTTCTTATATCGTTCTCAAGACCATAGAAACCCACCACTGTGTAAGAACGTGCAACAAAACGACAAATTCGGATCTCTGTCTGACGGCAGCAACTATCCTTCTGTGCAAGAGCAACCTGAATATGGTTAGGTCATTTCAAGATATAGATCAAAATTCCATATTACTTCTATACATATTTCCACATAAAGAGTAGTATCAAAGTGAAGACAGTTCAAAAATAAGGTTGTTATTTTGTTTTATATGAGTAATAAAAATGTAAAAATGATAAAAATATCAAAGAAAAATAATATATGTCCTTGTAAAGCCAAAACACACTGTCACAGGAATGAATTGCAGGTATTTCTATCACAACAACTCAAGTTCGCACAGTAAACAACTACTTTACAGATTCCAGTTTTTCATTTTAATGATCATTAAAGATCATAGCAAACAGCCAAGAGATATGCAGTATCCTTTTGAGCAATGTTCCTGTACCATGTAAAATGCATTTACAATGAGCAAGAAAGAAATTAAATCACCATATTATCAACCTTGCAAGCTGCTATTCACATGAATCCCGACTGCACAGTCAACCACGTGCTGAACTTTAACCGTGAGAACAGTCCTAGCCTCCTGCCTGATCACAGTGCCCCACACTTTCCAGGACAAGTGATACAGTGGGAGCCTCTCTCCGGTGGAATCAATGGAAAAAAAAAAATGACCTGCTCTGGCAGTAGCACAATATGTCACTAGCCCTGTCCAAAATGTCAAGAGAGAAACTGATTACTTCTTACTTAGTACTGCAGAAGCTACAAGGGTGAATTTACAGTAAGTCAACACTTTGGAATAACAATGCAAAAGTTACCTCTTATTTATGGAAAATTAAGGGCCTACACACCTGGAAATACTACAGTTAGCTAACCAAGTTCACAGAGTTACTCCTTTGTCTACTCGTATCTCAAATAGCATTAATGGCTTTGCTATTCTGAAATGTCACCGTTCCTGCATTTGGGGTTTGGGATTTTTTTTAGCCATCCAGCTATTTAATGAACCGCAAAGAGAAAAGATATCAGGAAGTGCAGAGCTTTACCTGAAGGCCCTCTATGGCTAATCTAAGCATGCTCGGGGTCAGCTTGGACGCCTGCTTGAAGGTGAAGTTGCTCCAGTCTATAATCAAAACAAATCCATTCACTTGAAGCTCGGGGTCTTCGATCATGGCTTCTAGAGAAAGAAGTATGGCACGCAAAATATCCACCAGTGTGTACCTGTGAATGTTAAGGGGAGAATGGATTAGGCCAAGCTTAGCAAGACGCAGAAAGACTTTGATCAGAGACTGGTGTTCTAAGCGTTATTCCCATGTTTTAAAGAGCTTAAAACAAAGCAATGTATCTGCATCCTCAAGAGTCATGGAACTGTAAAGCTGTGCAAGTCTCAAAAGCTCAGTTTAGTCAGTCTCATCCTCTGAGACCAGATCATGTGCATCATCACCACTAGCAAGTCAAGATAAATTCAAAATTATAAACCACCAAAAAAACCTTGATGGTTGCCATAGGAGGTTCTGGTCTCCAAATCTGCCTAAATATATACCCATGTAATTAATATCTTTATAAACATTTCTATGCATACCTGTATAGATGTGTATGTATAAGGTATGTGTATATGCATATATGTACAGACCTAAAGTTTCCTCCTATAATCTCTCCACCTTTTAATTTTTTCTGAGATTTAACTTTTTGTAATTTTTGCATATTTTTGTAAATTGTCTTTTTCCAGAGATGGGGCAAGAATGTACTTTAAAACTTATTTTGAAGGAAAATGTAGAAAACATGGTTCCTTATAACTTCCAGCACAATTCCACCACTGAAGAACTGCTAGGCCAGGACCCCGCAGTTTCAGCGGGTGCAGTAAAACAAAGCCCTGCCTGCCCAGGGTAAAACTTCCCTTGGGAAAACAGGGACTGATATGTCAGAGGCAAAGGAACTAGAGAGCTTGGGGCTCTGCCCCAAGGACAGCGAGTTCCCCAAGCCCAGCTGCTGTGTGCAGCCTCCAGCCACACTGGAAAGGGTCAAGGTGCTGCTGAGGTCTTTAAATGAGCAGATAAGGCCCAGTGACCCACTGCAAAGCACAACCTGAGCAAAGATGAAACCATTCAGAGGTTCTTTTCCAAAGTAGCTGCACATAAAATGGGACATTTAGGGAGTGTTTCTCAAGTATAAATACTATAGTGGGTTTTACTGGCATAAAATAAGATCAGTTTTGTGTACTTAGCATATTTGCAGACCAGCCTATCCATCTGATATAACACAGATACTCAAAGACTGTGGAGGGCATCCAATTAAAGTGGGTATTGAAAAAAACACTGTATAACTTGTATTTTGCACTAGCATCACATTTAGTTGGCATGGTGTTGAAGGGTTTATGTTTGGACTCGATGATCTTAAAGGTCCTTTCCAATCATAATGATTCTACAATTTTATGATCAAGATGAAAACATACAGGCTTATGCTGTCATTTTAAGGGTTCGGGAAAAGGTGTGCTGCCTCCTCCTTGACTCTTCAATGACTTCACAAACACTGGTATACTCTATAAAGCAGTGGAGGTATCAGAAATACTCATGTTTTATCCTTTTCTGAAAGTAAACATACATCCTACAAGAGGCCTTCCCGGAGGAGAGCTTGCACAGAAAAGGAAAAAATAATAAAAATCAGATAAGTCATTAATAAGATAAGTCACTAATGCCTCTGTCTGTGGAAGATCTTCTGTTAGGATTCATGTTTATAAGAAAGAGGCATGAGAAATACTCCTATCTTAAAATTGGTCACATGTATGCAATGCCATACAGAGAAAATTATTCTCGAGGATGGGAACTCCAGCAAAGCAGACGACTGCTGCAAGCTCCTTACATTCAGTTCCGAGAAGAATCCCAAGTGCCCACATGCAACTTCTAAGGTCCTCCCTATGAAGGTTCAAGAAAATAACATATGTCTTGAAATGACGGCTCTCTGATCTCCATAGCGTGAAGCTGCTGGGTACCTGTGGCATAAATACTCTTTGTTGGTTCGAGCCTTTGAGGCACCCCATAAAATGTTTATATATCTATGTTTTTGCATACACACTGACATATACACCTAATGATATCCTGAACACATTTAAGTCAGTGCCAAAATTGTCAGACGTCAATGAGATCAGGATTTCCATCACCATAGAGAGTAACCGTAGTGGCAGCGCCAGGTCTGCAGATATCCACTGTGTGTTCACCATCACCATAACTCTTACTACAGGTTTGCTTTGTGTGAGCCTGAGTATGAAATACGGTCCAGAGTAAGAGTGACAATGTTATATGTTTACGCACCTCCTAACAATGAAAACAAGCTCTAAAAAAAACAAAGATTCAAGCTAAAAGCAAGAAAAAAAAAACATTTCTGTCAGAGGAAGTTACCTGAAAAACTCTTTAAACCAAAGAAGCTGCATTAGGAGTACACAGGGACATTTCACTCACAACCCAGCCTTCCCCCTCAACCCCTACTACTGTTTAGGGCAATTAATTGGAAACAGGAACTATCCTTCATTCTGTAATGGGTCTCTTCTCTTGTTTTTGATATATTCCCTAAGTACAGTACAGAAAACCAGACAAGAAAGACAAATCCATTAGTGGATATTTTAAGCAGCTTTTACTCTGAACTCATGCTGAGGCAAGCCAGAGATGTAAACCTAGTGTGATAGATGAAATCTTAGGTGTTACAGATTGTGAGCTGAGTATTGAAAATATCAGCTGAACATCCTGAACGAATGTAATATGATTAAAGGAACTACATTAAAGCTTTCATATAGCACAGAGTTATTTGCGTAGAGACTCCTCTCTAATCCTCTCCAATCTGATGTTGTCCAACATTTCACCTCACTGTCGCTACTGTTCATGTCAGCACCAGAATGCAAGGAAATTGGTGCAAACAGAAGTTCCTCCACAGGGTTTCCACAGGCGTGACCAGAAAGCAAGGAAACTGGTGTAAACAGAAGTTCCTCCACAAGGTTTCCATAGGTGTGACCAGAACACACACTCCATTCACAGTTTGGCTTAAGGGACCTGAAAACCCTAGGTGTAAAAGTGGGGAAAAAGCACTGGATGCAGATGCACAAAAACTACAGCTATACTATTGCCCCATAGTCAACCACAACTTAACCCAAATCCTATATGCACTCTCTTTATGCAGTCCCATATAAACTACGCCCTAGGTACAGTCTCCAGGGAGGCACTATAAATGTATGACTGCAGTGCTATAGTGAACAGAAAACACTCTGAGAAGGGAGGAACTGTTTTCAGCAATATCTGTGCTATGATCTTCCTGCATAAGGGGAATAACTGCCAAAATGCTTCTTCTACCAGCTTTCATTGGGGTATGATGAAGCATTTCTCACCCCTTTGTAGCTAAAAGTTACTAAACTCCTGTTGAAAGCAGAACTTTAAATCCTTCCTGAAGTGTGATTCCCTTGAAGGCTGGTATACCAGTTTAAGGGACTTTTGCATTAGTCAACGTTTAGCAAATTCCATTTCTATAGAAATACTGCACCTAGAGTGCTACATAAATGGTGCTACAACAGAGAATTACTGTTTTAAAATGGGCTTATATTTTATTGTGCTGCAGACTACTATCTCCTTTTACAAACTCTGATATAAGTAGGTAGTTTATTTTTCTTAAAAGACACCTCTCTCAACATAAGAAAGCTTCGGCTCCAGCCTACCCTCTCCTCTGCATTGCATTACGGGAGCCTTCATTCCACTCCAGATAACTTCCAAACAGACACTGAAATCTCACAAAAAAGAAGTGAGAAAACCAGGATAAGCTGCAAATGAGTGTGAAATAGATTTGATCCAAGATGGCTTTGACTGACTTTGTACTTTAATGCAAGAAAAAAAAAAAGACATATTTAAGAGAATTATTTTAAGAGAATTAATTTTTAGAGAACTTAGCATTCAATCTGAATTGAAGATCTTAATTCTTTTGTTCTTCTGCTCAATAAAACATACCAAATTTTCACAGCAATATCCAAAGATTGCAACAAATATTTATCAGCTGACCCCCATTCTCTTCAGTTTTTATGATGTTTATCCAGGGACAGCAAGATCCTTACTTTGCTCTGGAGCCAGTTTAAAAGCATGGCTCCAGGGCTGTGAAGTGTACATACTGTAGCTAGCAAGGTATCACTAATTCCTAGGATAATCTAGAATGTTATGATTAATTTAAACACATTTAATGTTCCCTATTTATAGAACTATGCCTAATTCAATAGAGAGAACTTTTTTAGCACAGTTGTTAATGTGAAAAAGCTGGGGAAGTGTCATCACATACGTAATGCATTCTTCAGAGTAATGCATTCTTCATGATCCTCTTCCATGTGAGTTCCAGGCTTGAGCTCAAATGAAATGGGGGTAGCAGATACAGGCTGCTATCTCCCAGAATTTTTCATTCAGGTCAACTTTGAAGCAAGGAGCCTGGAAATGGTTTGACGTGCTAATAGCCACTGACACTTCAGTGGCTTCAGGATAGCTACCATTTATACAGTAGCAACAGAGCTTGCTCAGGTAGGTCTTGATTTGTCATTTAACTTGGGAACAGGGCAACTGAAATAATTAACTGAACATCCCACTCTTGTAATTTAGCCTTGGCAGCAATTTCCCCTTTGCAGTAAAGTCCTCAGTTCTCAAAGAGAATTTCCTATGGGATCTGAAAAATTCAAAGTATTTTCAAGGATTTCAGGGAATCAACAGACTGGCAGACCATGCCATCAACTCTTATTAGTACATTTCATCATGGTCTTTCACTTTTACCTCCTGATGAGGTGGTCTACGCACTCACTTCCTTCTCAGAAACTACTGTGATTCCCACTGGGCTAACAGCAGAGGGCAGGGAGGAGGCAGAAGTCTCATGTCACATCCAGCTATGTCATCTGTTTTCAACATTTTATGCCTTGATGATGTAGATGGCATCAAAGCATCTGTTTAATTAGATTGTGGTTCCAGCCAATTCCCATGTGCATTATCTGATTCATAACAGCTGCCCTATTAACGCTGTGACTGACATGCATCTTTACTGATATCAAGAAATCTTTTGTTATTTTGAAAGTTGAAGCTGAGTGGAATGAATTTGCATCTCTGGATGCAAACTGATATGTAACTAAAAGAGACATCAGGAAAGTCATCTTGGTTTGAATTTAGGCCAGGTCTGTCCTGCAGGTCTCAATAACATAAGGAACACAGAGCCTGTTTTGAAGGCTCAGCACCATTCTGGCAGGTGACAGTTTCTGTCAAATGAAACCAGTGTACAGTCTCCCTGACTCTCCAAGCCATCATCTCATTTCTAATCTACTCCTCTCTCTCAATATTTTCAGAATTCCATTGAAAGAATAGCCCTTAAGGGTTCTAAGTGCAAAGGAGTATTTAGAAATGATGCCTCAGATCTCCTTCGCTTGTCAGGCTGGGTACAGATTTGCACCTTAAAAGATGGAGGATGGAAATTTTTCATATTATTCTATTTAAATATTAGCAACTGGTCCCAAGGACCTTATTCCAAACCTAAGCTCCACCAGTGTTGCACAAAGAAATAGAAAAATAGAAATAGCCTCAAAGATCTCACCAGATTATCATTTAGATTTATCTTTACATTACTACTTCTATTAGCTCAAAGTCTAACAGTCACTGCCATGGATGAAGACTCCGCTTAATCTTACTTTCAAACATATATTGAATCCATTAACCAGACAGTTTGTTATTGTTGTTAGTATTGTTAGCAATACCATTTATTTTGTCATACTGCCTCCTGCAGAGCTTGAAAAGCACCCTACCGGCTCACATGGGGTGAGTTGAGGAGCAGACCAACCTCCTAATGGCTGCAGAATTTAAGCTTTCATTTAACTGGAGGAAAAGTTTCTAGCACTTTGTCATGAAAACAAATAAATGCACACTGTGACTCTGCATCTGCCTTCTGTAAATCAGCTGAGGCAACAGCAGAGTTAACACTACCAAGTGCAGTGCCTTTCCATAGTCGCTAAGGATGTGCTGGGCTCACTGGGTCACTATGACACAGACAAAAACTAGATATTACTGCATTTTCCTTCTGCTCAGTAAAGCTGTTATATAACTAATGCAGGAAAAAGATCTCAAATAAACAGCAAGTAG
The DNA here is from genome assembly GCA_034781795.1 of Crypturellus tataupa. NCBI lineage: Eukaryota > Metazoa > Chordata > Aves > Tinamiformes > Tinamidae > Crypturellus > Crypturellus tataupa. The sequence goes on from JAWLRI010000240.1 coordinate 3,166,437, forward strand.
TGAACTTGTACACTGATGCCACGAAGCATACAGCAGAAAAGACATGAAAACAGATCCTTTGCCACTGAGAGCTAAAGTTAATTGTACCATTAATGGAAAAAACTTCATACCAGCACCAGCTGGACATACTTTAAAAAAAAGGACTCTTCACATTCAAGTACACACCTACAAGCCAAATGTAATTATGAATCAACGGTCTGGAAGCTAACCAGGAAGGTTGGTTCCTCCCCAAGTTTCTGGTCCTGGTTTCTGGAAGCAGTGCCAGCTTCTTGACTTTCCCAATAGCTGCACCAGGAGGCAGAGTTAAGCAGGGTCCCACTGAGAAGCTGCTGGACTGCTCCATACATTATCCTTCACCCTTCCTTTTTGTGTTTGTTTTAAATACAACTCTGATTTAGTTGTTCAGATGGTAGGACATCTGGTACAGTTTTCAGGCCCTGCTTTAATTTAATGGTTTAACATCTAGTGCACAGACTTGTTTTACTGTAGGATTTTTTTTTTGCCTCCCACACGTTTCTTTCTAATTGGAAGCATGTAAATCATAGACTGGTGGTGCTATATAAATCCTCTATAGTATGTCTACTATTCATTTAAATAACAAATTGCCACTTTTTACTTTGAACTGCTATATGCTGGCCATAACAAATTGTAAGCACATGATAAACTAAATTTGGAGACATGCTCTTCTCTATTAACTTTGTTTTTTAAGTTTATGAAGTATACAAAGAAGTCCCAACAAACTGAACTTTGAAAAGTAAACCTCCCATTGATGGTGTAAGTGGAGCACTGATTTACACACTCTAAGATCTCTGTCAGTTAGGGCGTAAGTTTGACGCACACCGTGGAGCTACTCCAGGATAAGCTGAGCACCGAGTACCTTCCAGGTTCAGGTAACTGCTGAACACCAGATAATGGAACACAGTAAATTAATTAGAAAAGGAAGTGACCTAACCCTAGTCCCAGCTTCTCATGTACTTTGGAGGAAGCTAATTCTCACAGCTGGGCTCCAGTTCTCTCCCTTTTCAGTCCGTTGTCTGCTTGAAAACCAGTTCCTGACCCTGGAGGCAAGGTTTATGTTGGGCGTACTGTGCTTAAGAGCAATGGGGACCCAACTGCAAACATAGCCACTAGGTACTCTGGGGTAATTCAGTAACTTTGCTACTATAATGTAAATTAGATTACTACCAACAGGACTTCATAAAAAAAGAGAGAACAGAATGCAATGAATTTACAGATAGGTCAGATCTCATGTAGTTCAAATATCAGCACATGCACGGCTGAAAAAAAATACTATTATTTTCACATGCCAATTTTTTTTTGGAAATACTGCTTTATGTCTGAACTCATTTTTTTGGGGAGGGACTAGAAACTAATGAACTGAAAATGTAACAAAGTTTGTGGATTTTTTTCATTATTAAGAAATAGTGGTTTACAATAAGGCAGACTAACTTTAACAAAGAAAAATGTCAGGGCCATAATTCAATAAAATATTTAAATATCCATTTCTTTGTAAATTCTTCCTTTGGGGATTTTTAAGAGTTTGGGCTAGCTATTTGTTTTAATTAAAAGTTGACCTCGTCCTTATGTGGGATGTAAGAAAATGAAGTCCACTTGGAGCATCCCTAAACCACATCATCCCTGCTTCCCCCACCAGCTTCTTAGCTTCCATCTATTTTGGTCACAGGCCACACAGTTTTACTTCAAACAGTATTGTCCAGTCTCTGGGTACTGGAGTTAGTCATGGGCTAGGAAGTGCCGGGAAACATTCTCAGGACTCATTTTGCATGTGGCCATCCTGTACTGGAAAAGAAGCAAACGATACTGTGCCAGTTGCCCTCTGGCATGGTCAGCCAGGGAGACCACTGGCCATGGGGGCCACAGAAAGCTACAGATACCTCAAGAGCAGGCATAAGGCTGCTGATCCCCCGGACTGTCTGCTTGCTACGGCACTCCTGGCAATTTGCATCCTGCCCGTGTTCAGAGCAGCTGAGTTTGGGGAACCTGCACAGAGCGCTCAGCCGCCTCTGCCCAGCTCCTATGGAGTACACAAAAGGGAGCTTTGGTTCGTGCAAAGGCTCCATGCAAGACTGCTACGTTTTCTCGATGTGAAGTGCTTCAGATCTTAGTCCTGCTATGAAGCAAGAGCCCAACAAATCCGTGCCGTGCTCATAGGAGTAGGTTTTAGAAAGTTCCCTCCCAAGAGATTCGCCCAGTTACAAGTTCTAAAAGTCAAGCAATTTTGCAGACTGTCCTTTGAGACTGCAGGAGGAATTAGGCATAGCCCTTAAGGAGGCATTTAGAATAACCAAATAGTGCCACAGAGCCACAGAGCCTGCAGCCTCTTGCTAAAACAAAGGGCCTTGACTGTGGACTGCTCTTGGGTCAGCCTGCTAAGACATCTTTGGGCTATAGCAGCCCCAGCAAGGACCAGACGTTGCTCTGGGGTCTGCACTAGCCTCCTTCAAATTGCTTTGCTTGCAAAATCCATTCTTTTTTCTCTTGGATCCGTATTATACTGGCACTTTATACTTAGAGCAGTGTAAGCAGGGAAAAGAAACGGTTACCATAACTTCCATCCTGGCATCTCCATATGGCTCAAGAGGAGCATGCTTTAGCTGCGGGAAAGGATTCAGAGTTTAAGCTTCCTGCACAGGCAAACTTTTCAGCGTGAAAACCATAGTGGGTACTGCTGATCTGCAGGCAGCATCTCCCACTTCCTCCCGCTGCGCCTGGGAGGCTCTGTGTATGCTCAGGCACAGAGAGCAGCCCAGGGAGCGCAGCCAGCCCTCGCCTGCCCTCGCAGAGTGCAGCAGCCACCTCGCCTGCTTGCTACAGCTCGGGGAGAGGCAGCAGGGTGCAAACCTCAACCGCTCATTTGAGAGAGTCAGCTCAGAAGTTCCTGCTTCCTTTGTGAATTTCAGATCCTAAAGGATGAGATGGTTGCAAAGGCCGTAGGGCACAGGATTTATTCTTGCTTTCCTCCTTCCTCCATCCTTGCTGCTGCCCATGCCCCTAATGGCGAGACCCGGGTAAGTCCCTGTAGCCCATCCAGCCTCCTGCTCTGGTGCAGCCCCCTCCCCATCCCCTCTGCCTCCCCCTCCAGGGAAGAAGGGATTAAGGCATGCAGGTGCCTCTGCTTTTACCTGCTCTGGTCCCAGTTGGCGGCGAAGAGGACAAGGATCTTCCTGCCATAGTGGTCCAGGTTGGCCAGTCCGCCGGGGAAGCCGTCCTTCAGCGCCTGCTTGATGCCCGGGTCGGTGGCCTTGAAGCTCTTGAACATGTCCAGGTTCTGCTGGCGATACTCGAAGTACTGGGCCAGGAGGCGAAACGCCTCGAAGTGCTGAAACTTCCTGGCCCGCAGGAAACGCAGGATGAAGGCATCGTCGGTGCGCAGGAAGCCAATGTCCGGCCGGGTGATCACCATGTCCCGCACCTCCTGGATGTCCTGGTGCAAGGTGTCGGGGTTCTCGTTCAGCTCCAGCCGCGCTTTCTCCAGAGTCTCGGGGGACAGACCTGCCTGCAAATGAGTCATGGTGCTGCCCTCCTCCTCCTCCTCCTCCAAGCCCGCGGCGCCGCCCGCGCTCCTCAGCCTCCCGGCCCCCTCGGCCCGAGGGCACGGCGGGAGCTGGCCCCGCTCCGCTCCCTCCGCGCTCGGGCTGCTCAGGGAGGCGCGTTATCTCCGCGAGGGGCCGCCGCGCCCGCCGCGGGCTCCGCAGGGCCACATGATGCTCCGGAGAGAGCCCCGAAAAAATAAATAAATAAATAAATAAAAATGCAAAACGAGGTGAAAGCGGAGCCGGCCGGGCTGCCCCTGCGGGACGGGGCGGAGGGCGGCCGCGCTGCGCTC
>JAWLRI010000240.1:3170876-3198073 GCA_034781795.1 Crypturellus tataupa
CGGTGGCGCTGGCGGAGGGTGGCGGGAGGCTCCGCGGCTGCGGAGCGCCGCGGGGGCGGGCGGTAGCGCGGAGAGCCCCGCACAGCAGCCCCGCGGGGAGCCCTCTGCGCGGCCACGGCGGCGCGATCTCCACACCGAAATAAAAAAAAAATAAACCGTAAAAAGAATTCCAAGGTAAAATCATGAGTCTAAAATACAGCCGCCCTGGGTGGCAGCGTTTCTCGTGTGACATGATACTGCAAACGGCATACTGCCTCCATGGAAGATTTCAGAGAGGGAAGATGAGATGCCTCTTATTTTTCCCGTAGGAAAGTTTCCCTGTGCAGTCTGCTTTCTGCTGAAGTTCCCACCGAAGAGCGTTTGACCTTTGCGGGACTGTCCCTTTCCCATGCAAATAAGCTTGAAAATGGGGTTTACACAAAAGGGAAAGCACAGGAGAGCCTACACAGGCTGCACCTCCTCCCGCCAGCTCTTTGGCGCTGCATTAGGCTTCTCCCCCAAGCTGAGGTGGCTGAAGCCCTGAAGGCCGAATTACTGATGTGGTGCCGAGACAGCTGATCCACATGGGCGGTACGTACAGGGCAGAAGTGCAGGGTGTGCTCAAAAGCAGAGGTATCAATAAAAACCCTTCAGCGATACCACCCCCTTTCTGCAGAGCATCATAAGATGAAAGAGATGACCCCAGCAGAAAGGGAGCCCTCAGCTGCAAGCACTGAGCAATGCGTCTGTGCGGTGATCAATATCTAGGAGGGAAAACCTCCGTTCCTCCGGGGGCGGGAAAGGAAGGGAGTTTCTGCTTTAACCTGGTTAGTTCTGCACCAGATCCCTTCTTTGTGCCAGGCAGGGTCACGTTTGGCCTATTCCTTCATAGCTGCCTGATGTGCACACAAATGTGCACAGCACCTTGGACTGCAGTGGTGGATAGAGGCACCAGTGGGTACTAAGGCGGGCACCAGACTGCCAGTGGCGTCAGAGTGAACCAGCGGGAGAGATTAGTGAGTGGGTGCCCAGGCATCATGACCTAGTTTTATCCCCCCTCCCCATTTCCTGTCCTCTTGCAGTCTACCTTTGTGTCGCCTACATAAAGCTCATGGGAGAACCCAGGAGAAAAGCTGTTTCCATCAGCCATAAAGAACCAAGGACCATTTTTTTTTCTGCCATCATTTTCCATTTCTGTTATTTCTTCTGCTCTGCCTTTTCCCCTTCAATGAAGCTAACATTGTATGGCCATGCCACACGTTGCCTCAAATTCACGAACTGCAAAGTGAACTGAAATCATTCAATGTCTCGCAGAACCAAGCCCATAGTATGCTCTATAATCTGTAATATGTTCCTTGATTTTTTTTTTTTTAATTTAAAAATGCAGGCATATTTATGAATCCATTTTTCTCATATGTGCCAGCTGGTTGCTGGATACTGGAACAAGGAAAAGAACTGAGCTGGCCAAAATTAAAATAATAACAATCTTGAGATTATAAAGGATATTAATTCTAAGCATTCTTCTTCTTTTTTCTTCTTTTTCTTTTTTTTTTTCTTGATTGAGTACAAATTGATTAAGAAAATACATTAAATTCTCTCTGAAAAAATAATCATTTTCAGTATTGTTCCATATTTTCCTTCCCTTTTTTTAAACAGGAAAGCTTAAAAAAAACACAGAAAAAGGGAATAAAAATATGGAAGCCAAATAATTCCATTAAGTTCATCAAAATAATCCAATTTTTTAAAGCTTCCTTTTCTAAGCAAAGTGCATTGTCTGTAAATACGGATTTAAGTTTAACAATTTCTAACCAGTGCTTTGCCAGAGTAAAACTAAATCCAACCAATATTAACAGCATTTCAGGAAAATCATTTTGCAATGAATAATTGAAACAAACCTGCAAGCCCTCTTCATGAGGGAAATGGTTCACACATGCCTTTTCTGAAATGAGTAGACTTAGAAGGATGTAATTAAGAAAAGTCCATGAAAGCAAAGCAGTCTGAAGGCAGAGCAGGTCGAAGAATAAGCTTTGGTCATATTCCCCCTGAGCTGGAAGGGCTCCCGAAGGGACTTCCTGTGAGCATAACATTTTTACAGTATTTTGAGGCCTGTAAAGACCTCACATGTAAAGATGTGGAAGTTTTTTTTTAAATATAACTTACTTGGTAGGAGCAGTAAAAATGTTTCTGTCATCTATAAGCAGATTTATCGAATGATTTAAGTAGTGTAATGAAGAAACATGTGTTTTCCAACATGTCCTCTTACCTAAGTAATGAAGGGAAAAAAAAGAGCCCCTAATGTAGTTAGATGCAACATATTGATGGCAGAGTATAATTTATTTATTGTGCACATGCACTTTTCTCTCCGTGAAACAGTAGGGGTTTCTGACTAAATCCATTATGCAAATCTAAGTGTATTTCACTTGCACTTATAAACTATTATTTTTCCTTAATGTTATTATAGTCACTTTTGCCTGAACTTCATACAATTAAAGCCCAAGAGCCAGCAGTCCTACAAGTACTCCAATTAGGGACCTGACCCGAACTAAAAATAAGACACAAATGTGTTTGTTGGAGATGTTATTGGAGATGTTAATTCACATTCAGAATGATTTTTTTTGAAATCAGTAATAGACCAGGAGAAAAATAGAATGCAGGAATGCAGCTAAACACAATAAATACTAGATGGTGGATAAGGAAATAACTGCATTAAGACCAACCGCTGGCCTCACTTGTGTGAAATGGGTCAAGACTCTGGACTGTCCTTGCTGTCTTTGACTTCAGCTAAACCATCATCAGCATCCCTGCTCTGGGTATTCCTTCAGGACAGTTGTGCTTATAGGATCAATTTTCCAAGACACTTTGGCTTATTTAGCTGTCATATAGCTAAAGAGATGAGTAATACACTTGGAAGTACAGTACACACAACTGGCAATACATGCTGGCTTCTTTCTGCTTCAACAAAGTATTTTCTTAGTTAGGCACGTGCTCAAAAGATTTTGAGTAGTGCTAAACATATTTTTGTCAAAAGCACCTAGAAGACCAAGTCCATTTTTAGAATTGATTTAGAAACTTTATTCACAGAGCATGAGAGCATACTGTAAGAGCGTAAGAACAACTCCAATAAGTCAGAGCAAGCATCGTTTTGGCCTTAAAACGTGCCTTCACAGTGGCCTGCTGTGGAGGCCCAAGGAACAATACAAGATTTAGCATTAGGCTCCAGGTTGCCTGAGACTTGCTTTTGAATGTGAATTAATCTTTGAAGCTGTTACTTGACCACACTATTGATGACAGTGTTGTGACCTAAAAAGTTCCCATATGGTAGCTGAAATTTAGTATCTAATATCAGGCATGTTCTTGCAAATAGCTAGTAAAATGTGTGTGCTTATACCTCAGTGTTAAGCACTAGTTAGTTGGCATTTGCAGCATGCTGAGGATTTTCCTCAGTTACTAGTGCTCAGATGTCACAGTGAAACTAGGTAAGTTATGGAAATGCAATCGTGTGTCTAAGCATGATAGTGATATTTATAAATAAAATTATTTATAGAAGAACTCAGGACACTGGATCTAGAAAGTTCCACAATAAGTGCATCTTAAAAAACCTAGCTCTGTGGTAAGTTCAACTGCAGAAATGGCTGAAAGATGAAAAAATGGCTTTTGAAAGCAAACTAGTCATCTGTGTGTTTTATCCTTCATCACATGTCTCTAACAACATAAGGATTAATAGACTTATAGTAGACAAGGGATAGCATCAGAGCCTAATCAGAGAAATATTTTAGTGTGACAGGCCTATTCGCAGAATCATAAAAAAGAAATGGAACTAGAAGGGACCTTAAGAGATTACCTAGTTTATCTGTCCCTCATCCTGATGGATGTTTGCCTGAGTCATCTTCCCAAACCTGAGCAGTAGATACTCCACTTCGGTATCCATGCAGTTAGCATGATTTCCCAGTGTCTACCATATCTATCACTTGCTGCTATTTAGCTCATTGCTTTTTATCTTATCTACTGCATACTGACAGAATAATTTATTTTGTAGCTACCTGTTCTTTGTCTGAATCTGAAGACTGGTGTAAAGACTGGTGTCTCCGGTAAAATGCCTTTCTCTCTCTCTCTTTTTAGCCTACACAACCCCTGTTGTCTTTCAGTTTGTCTTCTTGCATTTAGAATGTTTTGGATGTCCAACAACATGAAAGATGGGTTCAAGCCAGATATTAGCATCATGGGGACAGTATTTTGCTGGGTTTTGTTGGCTTTTCTTCTCCTATCTACATAAAATCTTTTCATGTCATTTTTGCTGCTGAAATAAGACAGCTTCCCAGAGGTAAAATTCTAGGTTAAAATAATTAATCTGTGATACAGAAAAATGAACATATCACAGACTCACAGTAGACAAAAGCAAAAGTTTCACACCGTATCTTAATATCTGAACTAACTTGAAAAAAAAAAAAACAAAGGCAAATGCAACGCACTCTATCAAACAAGTTCAAATATTAATTTGCTGTAAGTAAAAAGGTATCTGGAAATGTAATGAAGTTCATTGTTATATTAATATGCCATTAACTGGGAGCAAAGCACTGAGACATATTTCAGTACTATAAAATTTGCATATCAGAGACAGAAATAAAAAGTAATGGATTCATAACAGAGCCAATAGTTTCAATAAACTCAGTCAAATGATGAGTTAGGACATTAAACATTCTGAAGTTTAGGCATAGAATCAATACAGAATGCTAAAGAATGCTAAGTTTGGAACAGAGGGTCATTTTACTAAAAATAAGTGAATGTAGTCATGGAACAAAACTATTCATTAAATTATTTTTATGCAAATATAAGAAGGGCATATAAGTCTGAACAATTCCACCTGGGCTTTCTGGAAGTGAATACCTAAACTTGCATATCTAAGTAGCACATAATCAGTTTTGTCCTTATATACAAACAAAAGCATTCACCAAATGGATGAAAGTCAAATTTTAGTGCAATGCAGAATAATTAAAAAAATAAAAAATAAAAACTCTGCTGTCCTGCTGATAACCTGTTCCAGAATAACTACTAAATTCACCCCATATTGGAAACCACTTAATGTTTGGTTTGGGCAAAGTTAAGATGTTTCTGATTTCAGCAAGCCTCATTTAGTGTATAGGAAGCTGAACATTGTTCAAGAGAATAGCAGTACTTTCATAGCCATTTTGATGACTGCTCTGTTGGCAAGAACACTGTAGCATGGGTACGTTGCAGTATATGCACTTCTCAACCTCCTATGCCAACTCTTGGGACATACATGTTTATGCCACTTTGGTAGAGATTTGGAGGACCTCACAATCTCTGGCTTTAAAATATCTGGGTGTATTTGCTTTTATAGCAAGTTGCAGCTTTCATCTGACTGGGCAGACTGCAGTGCTTTGTTTTCAAAAAGAATGGACAGCTGTTGCTGGAAATCCAGTCTTTGCAGAGTTTGCAGTCGCTTATTACTTTCCTTGACTCGTCTGCCCATCTGTCTGTGTGTCTGCCTAGCTATTTATCACGTTTAGACATCATCCTGTACAAAGGAAGAAAACATTTGCTATCTTTCTGAGCTATTACAGCTTGCCTTCCAGTTCTCATTCCCTGATATTTCTTCAAGAAATTTTCCAACTCCTACATTGTTCATATGGCCAGGTAACTCTACTCTTCTTCAGTGAAAGTCTTTGTTTTCCCTTTCGGAGGAGGAGGGTTGATGCCTGGTTGCGTGCACAGCCCCTAGATTTTATCTCTAGATATGCTACTTTTATACATATCACATCTCTCGATGAGGCAGTTTGGATATTTTCCCTTTAATATAGCATTTCCTTTGAGCTACATTTCCCACAATATGTAGTTTCATTATCAAGAGTAGTTCTTTGCACAGCATTAGTTTCAGTGTCCTCTGGGCAAACTTAATTCCAGTCATGCCCGCAGCAATAATGATGCGTGTGGCTTTTCCAGTTGCAAGCTGAGTGCAACCCCTGATATCAAATCTACTGTATTGCTGCATTCATGGTAGCATTTAATTCTCATATCTAGACACAATAATGGATCCTTAATTTTTCACTTGATGGCATCCACTAATCAATAGATTACCAAGGGCAATCATGAACATTCATGTCCCCTTCCACATAAAACCACATGCTCTTTGCAAAGCTTCCATCATGGCTGTATAGTAGTTTCTAGAAATTTCCTCAGAAATACCACTCTGAACTTAAAGGTCTTAATTCAGATCATTTGGAATGGCTGAGCTTGTGAATTTGTCTTGATTCTTTCAGTTGCTTTTAAATATCAGGAATTGCCTGAGAACAAAGCCAACTGAATAAAGTCAAAGTCAGCCTATTCTCAGCATTTTCAGCCTGTTCAGCAAAACATACTTGTACTTAATTGCAGTAGAAATATTTGTATGGCAAGACAATATATGCTAACTTGGATTTTATTTGGTGGCATAGCTTGTTTTGATTTTCCAGTAAGATTTTCCAGTTTTCTGTCTTGTAAAACTTGACACATCATCCATATACTTTTTTCTTTTGAGGATATCATCAAGCATGAAGTGTACTGCTTCTCAAGTTTTTCCTTTTTTATTTTTAATTAAAAAATTAAGAGTCTTTGTTGAGAACTTCATCTACTTACTAAGTCAAAAACAGACTGCATCCAAAAGCTATAGACTAGCAGAATTGCCTTATGCTGTAACTTGCTTCAAAATAAATTGAGCCATTGAAAATCATTAAACCAGAATGGGCAAAGAAGGAGCCTTGTTTTCTGAGCTTATGCACAGGGAAGGTTTATTGTCACAGCAGTTTTCAGACACTTGCAGTAACAGGCAACTGAAATTCAGCTCTTATTGACAGCAATGATGGAGAAAGCTCAACAGTAAGAATTGTTTGCTTATTTGTTTTGGAAATGTAGTTTATTCTTTCACATCTGCCTCAGCCATAGGTTACAATTCTAACACCTTTAACAGCTTTTAACACTTGTAGCGCCTTTGACACCAAAATGCTAATTTTCAATCTCATTTAAAACTTCCTTCAGTCAGTTAGGGTTCAGCTCAGTTGCCAGAAGAGAGGCGTTTAGTCAATAGCTGCACCGGGGGTTCAACTGCTGCTTGGGCAGGCATGGATCACCCACAGCTCTGGTGTTGTACCTGCCTGTCCTACACAGACGCCCTTAGTGTCTTTGGGAATCTTATGCTGCTGGACACTTAACTTTTGAAAAGCTAATCAAACCCTACTAAGAAGCAATGATATCGGATCACATATTTACTTTCATTACAGCTTACACATTTAGCTATTTTTTGGCTATTTGGAACGATCTTTGATGAGGTAGGAGGTGAAAAGGAAACCTCCATTTGAGCTGTTAATTACAGAGTCAAGAAACTGCCTAGTCGAGGAGAAAAACCAGCATCTGCTACGTGTTGTTCCTGGTGACTGCGAGTCCACTGGGCAGAAGAGAAGCACTTTCCCACCCCTGAGAATATATTGTGCATATTCTGAGCTGAAGAGAAGAAATTACCAGATAATGTCCCTGCCATACAAGAGCAGAGGGAAAACGTGGATTCAAGACATAATGCCCTGATGAGGCCAGAGGTCAGTAGGTTTTGTTGTTGCCAATCCTCTTGCCTTAATGGTAGTGGAGGATGTGGATACTTCCCAGTGAATCCTACACTGGGGAGATACCTTTCAGTCTGGCTAAGTTTACTAAAAAAGCCTAGAAAGGAACTGAAACCTTGACCACTGAGTCCTGTAAATAAAAATAAAAATAAAATTTGGTCTGTGTTTGACCAGTCTCTTGTACAGCCAAAAAGCTTCGCCAAAACCTTTCCACCTCGATAAATCTTTTAACAGTGTAGACTTTTCTTCTAACCTTTATACTTTCAGCCTGTCCCAGTCAGTTATTTTACTGAGGTGATAGCACCAAAGCTAAATGAATTTACCTTTTTCTATATATCAGTACTAGGAAAAATGTCAGGTAGAAATGAAACCTTGATCCATGAAAGTCCGGGGGAGCTTTTATATTGCCCTTAGGAGGTAAGAGACATCACCCTGTTGTCAAACCTCTGCAAAGAATACCTCTTGCAATATAGGAGGCCAGCTTAGACTAACACTGCTGTCCTTTTGGCCTTAAAAATCTATGAATCTATAATGCATGATGTTTGTGAAAAGGTTAACTGCCTCACCATTAATAGTGAAATAAAGAGAAGTAATGACATACTGCAGTGCTGATTATAAAAACTACAGCCAAGGAACTGATAAAATTCAGAGAAAGGTAGAACCTAAATCATCAGATGAAATAAATGTGTTCCTGGGTCTGAAAATCTTTTCAGAAATCCACAGAAAATGCATCTGAATGCACAGAAAATGCAACTGATAGAGCTGCAGGTACACTTCTTCGGGACTCTCTACCTTTCAGGATAAACAGTTTTAAAAGTGACAGGTGTTTTGTTAAAAAAAAAAAAAAAAAAGCATTCTTTGCATGTTGGACAAAAGGCATTTGTTATTCCAGCACCCTGAAAGTATTAACTGCATTTTTGATCATCTCAAGTCAGAAGATCATTAGGTTTTAAACTATTGGGACCACAGGAAGCCAGTCCAGAATGTGTCTGAGTCTCTTATAAAAGAGATTTTAAAAATTGGCTCTGAAAGCGCATTTTTCATTAGTATGTCCTCTGATTTTCATCATATCGCTTGTCAGTCCATGGCATAGAGGTAAATTTCAGTCCACCAGAAAAACATTCAGCTTCTTGGCTTCCATAAATGTTAATGAGAATCTTTTGGCTAAGCTTCTTCACACTAATTTGAAAGTTTACATTTAAAGGTCAGAGGGATCCCATGGCATTTGGAGACAGAGAAATATATTCTCAGGACACTATTTATTCTGCCACAGAAAACCTAGTTGTTAAGACTTAATGTCCTCCCAATCAGATTTATTATGATTTATTAAGAACTGAAAACTACCCTGGCTGTTAAAATAGCAACACCCAGCCAGGTTCTTCTGCACTTTACCCTAGATATAACCACAAAAGCTAACTGAGACTATATCAAAAATGACTGTTCCATATGTATTTCTGAGCTTCCAAGTTTGGGTGAGCATCAGGTAGAGATGTGCACCAATCATTCTCCTGAAGAAATGACCATGAAGAAACGACAAAAGTAAAAAAGAAAACAAGCAAAGCAAAACCCCACAAAGCTGATGATCATCTCAGAGCAATTACCTCATACAGGTAAAATTGAAAAGAATATGCGGACATAATTGTTTACTCTTCAGAGAAACAGTTGTTTTGTGGCAGGTAGATTCCATCTGATGTCCTTCCATTCACATCCAACCTCTTGATACGAGCTGGCCAGAACTAAACTTTGGGAGTTAGAAGTACAAGAGTGTATTTTCTACAACCTGCTCTCAACACTCTCCTGCAGAATCTGCCCAGGCCCTGATTTAATTCTGTTTTCTTCACAGAGCTGCAGCAACATATTCTGTCTTTCACAACTGTTATGCAAAAGAATTGCTCAAGTATAGTCCTCTTAGAGAGACCCTACCCACAACTGTATTGTATGGCCAGCTGCCATATTAAAAATGGAAACATTTCCTGGAGGAGCAAGGAAGAAAAGCACATAATTGGATTTCCTTCTGCTTGTCAGGAACATACCACTCAACAGGAGACACTGAATGGAAGAGATACCACTGCTTAGTAAGTCATGGTAATTTGACAGCTGACCTAAAAGGCCATTTGACTGTGAACAATAGGTATCTGTTAAGGATTTATCACTGCTCCTGATTATGTTACCAAAGCCTCCCTCAGAAAAAGTCACAAGCATTAATTCAAGCACAAGGCCTCCTTCTGTTATCTATTACATATTGCTGTAACTCCACTGACTTTAAAAGAATTATAACTGATTTATAGTGGTAGGAGATAAGAGTGAAGCCAAAGATCTCTTCTTCAAGTCAGATATTTATCCAGCCTATTTCAGGTGCTTATTTCAAAGTGAATCTGAAGGAAAAACAGTATGTTCTCTTTGGCAATAAATACTGATTAAGGACAATCCACTACATGTCCCTGACACAATCGAAGATTAGTTAAATTAATGGAAGATCTAAGATAATAAGTGATGGACATCACTGAAAACTATTCTTTTATTAACTAGACAAAGTGTAAGTGAAAGAAATCTTTTTCTATCCACTAAGGTTCTTGTTCCAAAGGAACAGATGTTTTTGTTAACTTTTAGATATTCAACCAAATTTCCTGGTTAAAAAAAAAAAAAAGAAGCCAGTTCTCCAATAAACTTGCTGCAAAGACAGAGATGGGAGACTTGAAAAAGATATTTTTTTTCTTGATTTGCATTCGGCTGATTTAAAAATAAGACTAATACTTGATTTCTCTGTAATAGTCTTCTTAACATTTTACTGAAGAAAGTATATATTGAAATGTTGCTTTTTTAATTCATGCTTTCTCTTTCACATTTTATCCCATATTTCTTTCTTTTCATTGTTTTTGTCTCTCTACTCCCTCTCTTTTTTCTTTTTTTTTTTTTGGCTAGCTAGAATGGCCACTTGCACAGGAAGGAAGTAATGAGGGTGAAGGAAAATCAGGAGAATAAGAAGAAACATGGAAAAGAAGGAAAAATCTAATGCGTGAAATAACATTTTAGTGTAAGTTAAGTCAAGAAAGTAAATTAACTAAAATACCAATTATTGTGAAAAGACCTATCAGATGCATTTTGCAGGTTGATTTAGTTCTGGTTTTTGTTCTCTGTTTGTTACTACGGTAAGTTATCCTAACTATCATCAGCTGTGAAGGGCAGTAGCTTATGAAAAGGGAGAAGCCGTGGCTTGCTTTCCCCAGCTGTCTACGCTACCGGCCTCATTCCCTTCTTGTCAGCACGTCCCACACCAAGCCCGCTACACCAAGCAAGAGGATCGCCGGCTTATGACAACTGTCACAGCAGTGATAGCTAGACTGAAGTGAGGACATCTTCCCTCTCCCAGGCTTTCCAAGCACCAGCCTGAGCAGAATGTGTCATCTTGATTTAGACTACAGAGCAGCCACATGCTGAAAACCTCTCCTTTCAGAAGGGATCAGTTGTTTTTGAGAGGTAATGCCTAGACCCTGAGTGTTCTGCCATGCCTGCTTCCTCTCTCGGCAGTTCCTTGCCAAGGACTGGGAAGTTTAAGCACTCATGTCTTTATTTCTGACTGTCAGGCTACTTTTGCTCTTTTAACACGATTGGGACTGTATTTTTCCCATTTTACTTTGTAAACATATCACAAGTGCTGCAAGTTCTTTATATGACAAGTTTGTTCAAGTGAGTTTTATTTGATGCTGAAGTGTTGAAAATGAACTCACAGATGTTTTGAAAATTATCCTTGACCTTTCAAATCTCTGTAAGCTGTCAAACATCCTACTTCGTGTTGCATCGCCTTCCATCGCAAGTTCCAACTGCCGAGGCTGCGTGAGCAAAAGTAGCATCAACTAATTTAACACATCAGCTAATTTAATACAATGCTTGCATTTAAAGTAAATATTTTTTATCAGTTTGTTTACTGGCATCTATCATTATTTCCCTTATTTTGCCTCTATGACCTCCCTACATACACAGTCAACCTATGCAAGTGGCAGTGAAGGCAAGCGTACATAATAAGAATACTGAACTGAGGAAGTAAAGTGGGAATTTTCCATTTTAAGACAAGAGCTAATCATAATGGCAAAAAAAGAGATGTGTTTGCTAAATGCTGTAGTTTGATTCAGTTTTCCTCAAAGAAGCCAAATGTTCTACGTTTGCATACTTACACTCTTTTTTCCACAGTGTGCTTCTCCACATTTCACTTGAACATTACTACTTAGATTTACTTGGCAATACAACTGAATGATCAGGGGTTTTGATGCCAGCGAACATTTTCTTCAGAAGAACTATTTTAAAAGCACCACTGGATCAGTGACAGTAGGAATGACATCAGCAGCAGTTATTGTAAAATAACCTACTTTTATCATTAGATAACAATACATATATTGAGCTCACAGACTTCTATTGAACTTTGCAGAATGTATGTGTTTCTAATACAAAATATATGAGAATGTCGCTCGTCTCCTTTTTTATGTGTGAGTGGATCAAGTCTTTTACATTGGCCCTTTACAAATACACATCAGTAGGTTATTTTTATACAGAACTCTCATGATGAGAACCAAGGTCAGCCTTCAATCCACTGAAGTGAGTTTTGAAAGTCAAACTGGCTTCAGTGGACACTGCATCATATCTTAGATGCAAATCTCTCTCTGGCTTAGTTTATGAAAACACTTGGAAACCACTTAAGCCAGCCAAGACTTAAGGAGCTAACAGGCCACTTTCCCAAGATTTCTCTTCTCGGTTGATGTAGTAGTGGGGGGTCACAGGCTAGACTTGACACCTGACATTTTGTTTTCCTTATCTCTGCCTTTGCGGAATTAAGGCTGACACCCCCAGGCTGCCACTGAGGTGTGGAGAGAGGCCAGAGCAGAAGAAATGCGCAAGGGAAAAGTGAAAGGTGATTCCAGCGGCCGGCAGACTCCTGTTAGGCTGTCAAAAGAATTTGTTCTGTAGGTAATTTTGCCACCATTCTTGTCAGCTTCAGGTTGGCATCTCGGGAGTTTACAGAAGTCCTTGTCAGAATAATGCAAGCTGAATTATAGAAAGAGAAATGAAGGAGACAACACAAAAAGGGAATCTTAAGTTTAATTGCAAAGCTGCGCTTTTGCATTTCGGTATTTCTTCTGCAAGCCAGTCTCAAGTTGACACTTGGCTCTTGTATGTGTCCTTTAGCAGAACTAAATTACAGACGTAGGTGGAAAATGGAGGGAGGAGATGCAGAGAGGAGTAATGCTCACTCTTGGTGCGGGGAAATTACCTTTCCCTGGAAAATCTCCACTGAACTAGGTGGTGGAATGAAATAAAAGTTCCAAGTGTGTGAAACATTGTGTCCCTCCTCATGAATGCCGTTTTAGTCTTTCATTTAAAACTACAAATCATGTGCATACATTGCAGAAAGGTGCTAATCTTCTAAGAGAGTTTGTAGGGGGTGAGCACTGGTGAGGGGGAGTGTCTGAAAGGGCCCCAAAAGGGGTGAACAGATTTTTAGAACAAAAGGAAAAATTAGGAGAAAGAGCTCACAGAATACCTTCTGACAAATAGAGAAATGGTAGATTCCCTTAAAATCTACAGATCTTAGACAAGCTGAAAAAAGTCATCTGAAAGTGTTTTTTTGGGGGGTGTATGTGTGTTTTATTCATACTGGTTTATAGGCTGTATTTTAAAGGTTTGGGAGGGTTCTGCTGCGTGTCTACAAGTGTTTGTTGGTCATTAAGGCCAATACTCTCAGACATGAAAACACTGCCCTTCTCTCTCTTCCTCTCTGTACTTAGCTGACAACCACCTGCTGATTAAAACAGGCTGCAGAGAAACATATTACTGCAAAATTCATCCTTTCAGTTTTCAGCTATCTTCTCCTGCAGCTAATAACTTAGAAAAAAAAATCCAATAACCATATAGCTCTCTGCAGGTCAACAGCAAATATTTCATTATCAATGGTCCATGGGCCATGTTTTGATAATCAACAAGGTGTATGCTTCCTTTTCCTCACATTTCTGTATTTTAAGTGGAAACCAAAAGTATTTATTTCCATTTTGGCAGTGATAATGTATGAGGAGAAACCAGCATAACTGAGCTTTATAATTAGAGATTTTAAACAATTTATTTCCTTCTCTAGAGGTCCCTTCTAACCTCAACCATTCTGTGATTGTGTGATTGTGTGATATCTGTTCATAAATTAATCAGTTTACAACAAATAGGCCTCATTTGCTATAACTTCTGTAATATTTTTAAACTATAACATTAACTGCATTAGAAGACGATAACCTGTTAAATAGGAGGAAGGAAGTTAAAGTGATAGAATGAAGGAGAACTTTGGGACAAATAAATGTTTGCAATCTGGATTTCTATTACATTGTCTTCTTCCTTTTTCCTATTAGTGGTTATACAGTCTCACAAGGCAACTTGTGTAGGATATCCTAAACTCCAGAGCAAGGAAGGTAAGTATTTACCACATTGAAAACTGTAACGTTCTCCATTTGTATAGGAGCCTTGCTTTTTTTCTCAGCAAACACTCTTTTCAAGGCTGTACACACTGCAAGGGCAAGGGGCTGACACAGCCCCTAATGAGGATTCTTACCTTGGGAGTTTGGGAGACTATAAATGCTTATGTAACCAGAGGAAGATGAATGCATAGTGTAAAAATGATTGTAGAAGCACTGCCCTATATTCTTCCAAAAGTTTTGTCTCCATCTAGTAATTGGAGCTTTAGATGGAGTTTGGAAGGCGGGGCGAGGGGGTTGGTTTTTTTCCCCCAAGAAACCACAGGGAGTAAACAGTCCCTGATCTTCATCAGAGAAACGGTTATTCTTTTGTGTTTGTAACCCACAGGATATGAGGATATGTATGACACTGAAAACATTTTACATGCTCAAACTGACTGAGTTTGTATTGCAGTGCAAAAGCAGAGAGAAAATAAGCTGTATGATTATTTTTTCTAAGGGCAGATTAATAGTAATTCATCTGTAATCAAACCCTTCTGGTGGTGGAGGTCTAAAGTTCCCTCTTGCTACTTTTTCACTGATATTGACATCTCTGAAATACCACTACAGGGCAATAAGCAAGAAAATTATTGAACTTCTGGGCGCTGAAAATGAAATGGAAAGCCCTATCTCTGTCTAGATTCCCATTTCCAATGCCTGTGAATTGCTAGGAAGGGAGGTGTTTCTTCCTCTAGAAAGGGCAAGAAAGGATTGTAATAAAATTCAAGTACCTGAAAATCAAAACACTTGCTGTTTCTAGAACAGAATAATTTCCATTTGAGTAAACAATCCTGTATCCAACATCTACCAGAATAGAGTGGCCAAGGGATTAGAGGTCTGCTACCAGGATGGCGTAAGCTTTGGGAGAAGTGGGGGGTTGCTTTTATCTCTGCAGTATGGAAATAAATTGGAATATTCTTGATGGTC
The DNA here is from genome assembly GCA_034781795.1 of Crypturellus tataupa. NCBI lineage: Eukaryota > Metazoa > Chordata > Aves > Tinamiformes > Tinamidae > Crypturellus > Crypturellus tataupa. The sequence continues at coordinate 3,185,878 of JAWLRI010000240.1, forward strand.
AAAAATGGTAAAATATAAAGAGCAAGTATAAAACACAAAAGAATAAAAGTATAAAAAATGGTGGAGATGTACCTTACTAATAATCTTTTGTTAGCATACTTCAAAAGGTTTGGGAAAGAAGTTATTTCTGCTGTTCATAAGTGGCCAAACTCAAGTTTCATTGTTTTTTTTTTTCAGTTTTTCCAGCAATCTAGTCTATATAGATGGACACAAAGATAGAAATACGCTTCAACCCATGCCAGCCTGCAGTATGAATAAGTAGGTTAGTATGAGTCTAATATACCCATTATACAAATACAATTATTATTCTGCAAGGAAATATATCTCTAGAATAGGTGAACAGTTGTGCAAGAAATATATGGGATCAGAGCTACCTTGTGTCTGCTCAGTTTAGAAGGTGAGAAAAAGAACCCAGGTCAGTCTGTGTCTAGCCACCCTGATGAGCAGGAAATCAAGCAAAAGCAGCAGAAGGCCTTCAAGGATGAACAAAATTTCTGATAAAATTCAAATACAGAAAGCAAGTGTGCAAGAGGGGGAAGTAGGGGTACCTTTTGCAGGAAGAATATAATGACATTGTCCAAGCATGCAGGGACAGGGTTAGGAAAGCCAAAGGCCATTTGGAAGTGAACCTGGTGAGGGACATGAAGAACAGCAAGAAAGGCTTCCAGAAGTGCATAAAAAGTAAAGGGAAAGCCAGGGAAAATGTGAGCCTGGGGCTCACGTGGAGGAGGGAAACTGGTAACAAAGGACTCAGAAAAGGCCCAGATACTCAGCACATTCTTCACCTCAGTCTTTATTGGTAATACAATCCCTCAGGAAACCCAGGCCTTTGGGAGTAAGGAAGGGTTATGCGTGGTAGAGGAGGATCAGTTATGAAACATATGAAGAAACTGGACTACAGAAGTCCAGGGCCTGACAGAATACACCCATGTGTGCTGAGGGAGCAGGCCAGCGTCATTGCAGGCCAGTTTTAATTATGTTCAAAAGGACATAGTGACTGAAGGAAGTTCCTGAGGATTGGAGAAAAGCAAATGTAATCAGGAATACCTTCAAGAAGGCCAAGAAGGAAGATCCAGAGAACTACAGTCTGGTCAGTCTCGTATCGGTCCCTGGGAAGGTGATGGAGCAAATAGTCCTAGCAAGGGAAATGCAGAGTCTTGTATCTGTGGAAGGAACAACCCTATGCACCAGTAGAAACTGGGGCCCAATTTGCATAAAAGGCCCTAGGAGTCCTTGAGGATAACAAAACATTAGCCAGCAATGTGCCCTTGCGTCAAAGCAGGCCGACAGTATGGCGAGTATGCCGAGCTACATTAGGAAGAGCATTGCCATCAGGTGAAGGGAGGTGACCCTCCCACTTCAGTCAGCCCTGTTGAGGCCACATCTGGTATACTGTGTCCAGTTCTGGGCTCCCCAGACATGAGCATACTGGAGTGAAGGGCCACAAAGATGATTAAGGGACTGGAGCATCCATCATACAAGAGGAGATTGAAAGAGCTAGGACTGTTTAGCCTAGATAAAAGAAGGCCCAGAGAGGAATCTTATCAACGTGTATAGGTGACTGATGGGGGGCAGTAAAGAAAACAAAGTCAGGCTCTTCTCAGTGGTGGCCAGTGAAAGGACAAGAAACAATGGGCACAAAGCAAAGTATGGGAAATCCCGTTTAAACATAAGGGAAAAAAAAATGTTTGTAGTAAGGATGACTGAATAACAGCAGAGGTTGTCCAGAAAGGTTGTGGAGTCTCCATCCCTGGAAATAATCAAATGCAACTGGACACAGCTCTGGGCAATTTTCTGTAGTTGACCTTGATTTTAACAGTGGGGGTTGGATTAGATGGTCCAGAGGTCACTTCCAACCTCTGCAATTCTGTAATTGTATGAATTCTGACGCATTCTCCAATAAAATCCTGGAAAAGATATTCACTCTTCCAGTCTTGTCTTGAAAATTTCAGGTATAATTTTCGGAAATTATTTCACTGTGGTAAGTTTCAGTTTAGCTTTTCAGTGAAGGTTTATCTCATAGCTCTATCAGAAAAGAGGTTGTTAAATACATTGTTTTAACAACTCCAATACATTACCTGCACAAAATCAAATATGAACAGGGTAAAAAATGAGACAGGAATCAGCACTTCTCCTGAATTCAAGGAAATAAAGTTATTTGCTGGCCCAGCCTGAAATCTCATTATGTTAGGAAACCTCAGAAGATAGTCAAATAACATTAAGAGTGAGCTAGCTTGCTGAAAGCTACAGATTATGTTCTCTCAGACATGAATTTTTTATTCTTGTTCATGTGATTCCAGAAAGGAAGTGCAATTTCTATCTATGATTATTTTCACATTGCCCAGAGACACTATTTTTATGAGCACAATATTGTAGACATTCTTTACGTATTAGTGAGGGAGCAAATTTTCATTATTTCAATCTTACTTCCCTCCAGGTTGCCCTCAGTCTACATCCGTATCTCTACTTAGTGAGATTTAACATTCCAGCTTTTGCAACCATCTCTGGAATTACATGATGCATACCCCACACTCTTACAATAACCTGGTTAGTCCTTTTCTGTGTTACCATGCTCCTCTGAACTGATATCTCTCTCCAGAGGAAATGAAACCTGAACATTAACTTTCCTGAAGGCAACCACATTATTAGGCATTTTTAACCAAACAGAGGCATTTTATAATTTACACATTCCAAGAATGTAATCACTGTACCTCTCTGAAAGCCATATTTACTACTCCAAAGGGAAAACCACAGAATCACAGAATTGCCTAATGGTTGAGGTTGGAGGGATCTCTAGAGATCACCTACTCCAACCCTCCTGCTTAAGAAGGGACAATCAACAAAAACAATCAACCAATCAACAAAAGTTGCAAGGACACCAATTCATCTGCTGCCCCTTCTTTCCCCAACCTTCTTGATATCAAGGAAAAGACACAAGTGTGTCCTTCAAGTGCTTTAAAATTAACAGAATTTGTGTCCTTGCATCAACTGGCTATAAAAAGTCATGTCAGAGAAAAATGAGCACAGGACTTGAGATAACAGCATACTCTGTCCAAGATCCTCAGCCTGGATGTTCAAAAATCGAGGCATAAACTTTTCTATAATGCATGTGACCTCTGGGTAGATATTTAGCTTCCCTGTTTACATGTCTTCATTTGTAACATGTTGCCTATGACACTACTGAATTCTTCAGAGAGGCCCTTTGAAATATCAGTCAATGAATTAAGTTCTTGATCTATAAATTTCCTCAAAAATGTTTAATGTAGGACAGAACACCTCCTTTAGGCCACTTACCATACTCGTATCAAGGCATCGAGATATGCAGGTGGCCCAGATCTCCTCACCCTAGCACAAACCAGCTGGCCTTCCTGCCTGCAGGCTCTTAGGGCCAGGCACTTCCCTTCTGGACTCCTGAGCACTGGAACCCTGTCAGGATCCAGTACTAACTCCTTCTACTCCAAGCACAGTTTATTTACTCCCCAAATACCTGCTCCACAGGAAACCATTTTCTTACAGTTTGGCTTTTTATAAGGCATAAAATACAGAAAAGTCTAATCAGGCTTTGCACTGTTTTGTTTGTTTGTTTGTTTCTTTGTTTGTCTGCATTGCCTATAAGTATACATACTTCCAGGGAAAAAATTATACACAGCTGAGTAAATTAGAAACATAGGCATGGTAATTAGGGTACGTATACCAGACATTCCTTCAAAAATCCTTCCTTAATTTCTCTGTTTTGGATAACATTAAGAGAACAGACATGGCAGGAAAAGCTATTCTGTCCCTAGCTTCATAACCTCTATGAAGCGATGTAACTACTTACATACGCGTTTGAACAGATCACGTGCCCAACAAGCAGCTTTTAGGTAAAACGGGTATGAGAGCAGTATCACTGTGATGATTACCGGTTGCCGAGACCCATTCCCACACTCTACCCTATGCATCAGCCAGCTGCAGCACAGACACTCTCCTGCCCCTTACCTAATCCAGGTAGGCATCACTTGCCTTTTGCATGATTTGATGTGCCAGCATCCCACAGGAGGAAGTAAATTTGACTTCACAATGTGGGGCCTTATATAAAGCTGCTTGCAATAAGTCACCCTTCTGTATACCCACTGCCTCTGCTGATTAACTAGTACCGTGTCCTGTTGCGGGTAATGGCTGAATGCACCCTGACCGTATCATGGTCACCCTAAGGGCGCATCACAGCCATTTAAAAAAGGAACAGATGTGCTTTGTTGAGAAAACACAAAGAAGAACTGCAAAAACTGTTCTGTAATGCTTTGTACTCTTTTTATTGCTTGCAGAATGCCTGAAGACTTCCAGAGTCTTTGCAATTATTGGAGAAGAAGATAGGAAATAAAGGTGTGTTACTGAGAAAGAGCAATGTTTTCTTTACCACTACAAATAAACCTTCTGTGTATTATAACACTTACAAGCATCATTTGCTTCGCTCTGCACATCGCAATATTTCATGCTTTCTGTTAAACTTTGAACAGTATGAAATCACACTGTAAAAAAGAGCTTAGAAGATAAATATAGTTAATGATTTTTTTAATATTTTCTAATACTTTAATTTCAAAAATTGATCAAGTTTAAGAATAGATTCTAAATATTGTCTAAGCAAGTATATAATCAAAATACATGTCACAAGAAGTTATTATGCATACATAACTAGGAAACACAACAATTTTTTTCTTTAAATGAAGATTCAGTCTACTTAACTTTAGCCATTTAGAAATGATAAGTCTTACCTAGGACAGCAGTCTAACCACTGAAAACAGAGAGACATCTCCAGGGAAAATTTGCCCACTTTCTCCTGAGGTGGATGTCTAAAGTCTGTAGAGTAGGTCATCTTTTGGAGAATATTCTCTTTCTCTTTACTTTTCCTATTGATGGGGAGCTAAGTGATTTACATTGACCTTTTAGATTAGCTAGCATTAAGTGAAGTGAATCCCCCTTCTTCAAGGTCTCACCGTGGAGTTTTTCATGTTGCTTCATGCGGTAGCCACCATTAATACCAGTTGGAATTATATTTTTGGTGGTGGGATTCCCCCCAAACTTGAGTGGAATTTCCATCAAAGTTAGTGGAAAGAGGCCACTGATTTTGAAATCTGACTGTGCTATTCTTTGGAGGAGCATCCTTTGCTGCTCTTTATTGCTGGATAAAGAGCAGCAATTGCAAGTGCTGAACATTACCAGTGGTCATACACCCAGCTTCATTTAGCTTCCTCTGTCTTCCATGGCTGCCAAAATAGCTGTCACATTTTTGTCACCCTAGATTAAGAATTAGGTACGTTTCTTCAATTGTGGCCTGATAAAAATATTCTAAAATCCAAAGCCATATTCATTCTTTTAGGCATTGTGATGATTTTTGTTCACAGCAGCTGCTGCTTTAATTACTCCAGGAAAACATATGGCACAGGTAAATAAGGACAAGTAAATTCCCTTTATTTAAAAATATTCATATATTTGTATCTCAGAAAAGACAAGCTGACTGACTGAACTGCTTTCAGCACAGCAGAACTAATTACTGTTCTCTGAAGTTGCAGCAAAAAAAAATAGCACATGGTAGCTGAAATGGATCTGCCTGGGCTGCAGGTGGACCCTGAAACCATTGCTCAGTCTTCAAGCACTGTGTGAAAAGGACATGGGAAGAATATGCCTCTTATTTCTTTACTTTAGGGATACATGACTTTTGTCACAGGTAGTGCTTGTTAGTCCTGCAAGACTGAGAGCGATTCAGATCTTCTAGTCTCTGGATTACTATGCTACAAGTATATTCTATGTTCAGTTCCCCAGATTTCACTGACCAGTTAGCATGTCCAGCAGCCTGGGCATGTTAAAAAAAGTGCTCCAGGGTACTTCCCATTGGCTCTTTCAATCTGGTATTGACCAAAATTTGCTCTTACTGCAATTTTGTGCCTCATTCTTAAAGAAAAAGTGTCAGTTTGCTCTGCTTGAACTTCTGACCTTCTCAAAGAAGCTCAACACTTCCTATCACAGAACTGTAGAAGTAGGGCACGCCAAATAGTATCTGTATTATTTTGTGGGTTTTGTTAGACATTGTAGCAAAGGACAGCCTGTAGGAAAATGGGGAAGATTTTTGCAGATTTATGTGAAAAACAAAACTAAAAATTCCAAATACCCCCAAATTATATCATATCATTCCAAGAAAAAAAGGGCAACAGAGGATACTTGTCGGTAAAATGAAAAAGCAAGTTTTAAGAACTGATTATTTGTACCTCATTTATTTGTTGATATCCTGTCATTATATAAAAAGAATTACCAGGAACTTCAAACAAAAAAGACAAGCTAAAAAATGAAGCTACTATGACTACAGTAAACATAAATATATTCCAGAATCACTTATAATTTATCATTTCTTGTAACTTCATTAGCATAAAAGACAGAAGGGCTTTACTTTTTCAAAAAGCTGTACATGAACCAGGAGAGCTTAGAGCTGCTCCTGTAGAGAACAGCAGCAGAATATCCAGTAAGTTATTACTTTAATCTAGGAAAAGATTCATGTTCCTTAATTTCACTATCCAGAATTTCCAATTTAAATCATAATGCTTAAGATATCTAGGTCTACAGAGGTAAATTTACTTCTAAAACAAGGGACAAAACTGGAAATGATGGCGTTGGTGGTACATACATCTGCCTTTTCCCCATTAGGCCAGATAGTGGAAGAAAGCACAGAATTTAGGTACATATTAAATTACTGCAAATCTCCTGGGTCTGACTCCAATGACATATTATGAGCAAATTACAGCCTCTAATTTGATTACAGGAAATCAGGAACTTATAGAAAGCAGTTTGCTAGAAGAGTTAGCTGATGCTCTGCAACAAAAGACTTCTAATTTGGTACTATTGTAGGTTAAAAATCTATTTTATAATGCCTTTTCTGCATTAAAAATGGAGTATGTAGACAAATTCCATTATTATAACCTGTTTCCTAAATGCTAAAGTGCACTTCTACCATCAAAAGTAGGTTTGACAAAATATCCCAATGACACTTGTCACTAATTGTGAAAATGTTACTTGCTCTGTTCACTGTAAAAGAAAAGGTAGCAATGATCATGCATTTTGTTTCTGAGTGCTTAAATGTACATGATGAATTGGTTCAAAAACATGATACCTATTTAGAGTTTCATGTGAAATGTGATTTTCCTGAATAATTTTACAATTAATTTATGTCCTGGGCAATGTTTTGCTTTTGCTGAGGGAAACTTTTGCCCACATTTCATTTACATCTCGTGAAAATTGGTGATGTTCTCATACATAGATATAGGTCGAAATACAGATATTTGAAGCTTTGCTGGAAAGCCTCTGCAAGACTGTGAGCACTGTGACATATTCAAGTGTATCCTCCTTTTGCATTGGATGCAAGTGAGAGTTTGATATTTTCTTGTCTTAGCCACAAGGCTTCAGTTAAAATATGGTTTGAGATGTTAGTATTAATATGTTAATTGCTGGAATATCAGTTTTTAAATATGCTATGACAGCTACCAAATAGCACAACTACCATTGTACACATGTGCTCTTATTCTCAGATTTCTACACTTCTAATCTCACCAATATATTTGAACATAAAAGATTTATTTTTAGAGAGAACATGTTATCTCTAATATAGGTTTAGGAAGATATTGACTGAATTCCTTTCAATTCCAAAGCAGCTTTATCAGAGAGATTTTCAAAATCATGCTTTGGACTCCTTAAATTAAAGACACATTTATTACAAAAGAAAGATCTGTGTACTTATTGGCAAAGTTTTTAGCAAACTCAAGAAAAAGGCATATAAGGTTAATTGAGCTTTTTCTTTAAAATTTTTGAATACCTTCTAATCTTAGCAGTGCTTTGTGTATTCTACACAATGTAAAATAACAATTGGGTCTTTCACCAGGTGTATTGTTACAGAAAGTTGCCTTGTCTTGCCCTCCTTGTCATCTTCTTTTGTGTAAATATGTGGATTCTCTTCCTTCTTCCGCACTTATAAATCATCCACGCTTCCTCATGAAAGCTCAAGATGTAGCTTATCTTTCAAATACAGGTCAGTAGTGAAGATAGATTGATGCAACACCAGCTAACAATAGCGGATTCTCATTCAGCTGTATATGACACTTCAAATTCAGAAAAAAGAATTTCAGTCATATTCATGCGGTCAAATATCTTTTTCTCACATTACAGCTGTCCCAAAAGCAGCAAACTGTTTCATGCAGAGAAGACTGTGAATATGTCATCCCTTCTCCGCAACGGTCAAAAAAAATCCCTCAAACAGAAGAATTGCAATTCATTATCGACTTACATCTTGAGTACTAGATGCTGCCCTAGTCATCATTTCTTTAAAAAATTACATTCAAACTGAAAAATAGGACAAAGAATGGCAGTAAAGATAGTGAGAAGTGTTGAGTAGCTACTTAGGCAGAGAGCCTGAATGGAAAGTCTGTGTAGACCAGGCCTCTTCACCTTAGAAAAAAAGCAAGTGAAGGAAGATCTGAATTCGAGGTCTATACAATTTGAAAGACAACTTAGTTCTTGCAACAACAGCCAAGAACATACAATGTGTTGATTAAACCAGAGATAATCTCAACATGTGACTAAACTAGAAAAACCATTCCCAATGTCAAAAGTGTTTAAGATTCAAAAGCAGGCAAATAATAGAGGGTTAGGATGATGTGTTGTTTTTAAAGACAATGATCTTTAAAAAGTCCCGTCTTTTAAATAAAGCCTCAAGAAAACTCTAAGTCACAAATTGCTGGAAACTGGGAGAATACCACAGGAAGGGACGTTGTACATTTGCTCAGCTCCAGAGCATCTGCTACAGGGAATTGCGGAAGATAGGATCCTCAGCAGGATATAGCTTTGATCTGAAGGAACAGGGCAAATATTGCACTCTTATGAGAACCCATAACTGACAAAGTGTTTCTGCTGCGACTTGTTTAAATTCAAAACAGTATGTAAAACGGCCACCTGCTTCCCTCTTCACCATAATGGTTCTGATAACAATTGGAAGATTCAGAATGAGCCACATTACGTTTTTATGCCTTTCCCCGGAGGCCCTTCCTTCTCAGTCCAATAGTATTCTGCAGCCTGTTAGGATGTTCCCATCTGTCTTAGTCATCATGCAGCCAAGCTATTTTTATTTAGCTCCTTAACCTTTCCTCATGAATCAATTTCTCTAAGTCTGTAATCAAGACTGTCTGACAGGGAGGGAAAGTAAATCTTGGGTTTGGAAATAAGCTTCACGTAGTAACTATTACAACAAGAGATGAAGAAATTCTCTAGGTGCCCTAGGCTATGGGGCTATGGGTCCCCTTTGTATGGATGAATGTGCTTCCAGGGGAAACAATGAAGGAAACAAAAATTGACCATGTCTGGAAAAAAAAAAAGAATTAAAAAAAAGGCACTGGTGGCACACAAAAAGGCCTAACAATAAAGGGCAGAATAACGATGTGTTTCATTGTTTCCTAAGAGAATATGAAAATGTATTAGAGTCTGCCGTCCATCTGTCCCTCTCTCCTTCATTCCTGCCTTTCTTCTGCCACTTCCTCACCTCTGCTGGCTTGTGCTATAGCTAGGCAATGGATTTGAGATTCCCAGGATCACGTTAAACCACCAGAGAGATTCATGCCCTAGCATGAGAGGAGGCAGAGACAGACAAACCTTGGTTATTATTTGATATATTCCAAAATGTTTTTTTTTTTTCCCAAGAGAGTCTTTCATAGTTTTCTTAACTACTTCCCAGAGGTTGTATCTGCATACTGATTTCTAACACCATTTGGTATATAACATTTCTTTGCTCAAGCCTAAGTAAAGACATTATATAGAGCTGCGAAGAATGGAAAGCTGTGCCCTGGCTTTGAAAATTTTCTTTTTTGTGGTCAGTGCAATGGATTTTGTTGTTGATGACTGAAACTAAACTTCCACATCTGCTGAGACAGAGAATTTTTATGGAGCATAATGCACATAAACTGCATTTTGTGATAAAAAGGAATCTTTATATACTACTTTATCACCATTTCAAGTGCATTTACTGACGTCTTTAATAGCATTAATTTTCGTGCTCTATAGATTACTGCTTAATGGTAAAGAATTAGGAACAGTATCAGTAGCTTTGTTAAAGATCTAGATGTGCTGACTCATATCATACTTCTTTTGAAAGGTAAATATAAATATGTATATATATAAAAATACATACACACATACATATATATACAGAATCACAGGATTGCAGAAAGTTTAAGGTTGGAAGGGGCCTCTAGAGATCATCTAGTCCAACCTCTCTGCTCCAGCAGGGGCACCTAGAGCATGTGGCACACGTGTGGTCAAATCCAGGCGGGTTTGGAAGATCTCCAGAGAAGGAGACTCCACAACCTCTCTGGGCAGCCTGTGCCAGGCCTCTGTCACCCTTACAGTGAATAAGTTCTTCCTTATATGGAGACAAAACTTCCGTATTTGAATTTGTACCCATTACCCCTTGTCCTGTCACTGGCCACCACCAAGAAGAGTCTGGCCCCATCCTCTTTACATGGAGTCTCTCCTCAGGTATTTGTATATGTTGATAAGATGCCCTCTCAAAATTTTCTCTTCTCCAGGCTAAACAGGCCCAGCTCGCTTAGTCTTTCCCCATATGACAGATGCTCCAGCCCCTTAATCATCTTCGTGGCTCTCTGCTGGACCCTCTCTAGGAGCTCCATGTCCCTCTTGTCCTGGGGAGCCCAGAACTGCCCCCAATACTCCAGGTGCGGCCTCACCAGAGCTGAGCAGAGGGGCAGGATCCCCTCCCTCGACCTGCTGGCAACGCTCCTCCCGATGCAGCCAGGATCCCATTGGCCTTCTTGGCCACGAGGGCACATTGCTGCCTCAGGGTTAACCTGTTGTCAACCAGGATTCCCAAATCCCTCTCTGCGGAGCTGCTTTCCAGTAGGTCAACCCGGAATCTGTACTGCTACCTGGAGTTATTCCTCCCCAGGTGCAGGACCCCGCTCTTGTCCTTCTTCCATCAGGTAATTTGGTATTTTTAACTAATTGATTAAATATGACTTACATTATCCAAGAAAATTTTTAACTTGCAGAATATCATAAATTCTCATTTGAACCTATTTTCCATACATTATAGTAGACTAAATTAAAACACAAATATTTTAATTGACAAGAATATGCTATAACTGACATGAATCTTGGGCTTCTTAGTGTTTCTCTACTTCAGAGTTGAATTTATAAACCTTTAGTCTAAATACAGTCTTTCAGCTCCAAAAACAAAGTTCATTAAAAAGACATAAAATTGCTCTGCAGCAATTCCTTGTGCTTGGAAAAAGACCTCCTCACCGTTACCTATCCACAAAGTATTTGCCTAGGTTATGTTTATGAACATCTTGGATATATTGCTACAAAACAATACTACAAACTTTGAAAATAATGTTACCAAGCAAGTTCAGACCAAATACCTACTGCCGAGGTGGGAAATTAATGTAATAAGACTCAAGACACAACCTAATGGAAAAGAATTTTTTTTTTTTTTTAAACTAAGCAGGTTTCAAATGCTCCTACTCTTTTTCTCAAAGGTTCTACTTGCTCATGTCCTGCAACCAACATGCTCACAGGCAGGAAGATGCATATGTCCAGACTGTCTGTCCAGAATGACTTATTCACAGCACAGAGGGACAGGGGCTCTGGCTACTGAGTCCTTGTGTCTCTTGGGTTCTTCTTGATTGGTAATGACAGACAGGGTTTTGTACAAACCTTTTATGACTCCCTTTAGAAACCAAAGAGTTATTTGGTGGGATCTTTTGACTCAGAGCCTTGCTTACTTCATTCTCCATGAATCTTAAGTAGGATTGCCAAGCATGGTTTGTTGGTTTGTTTGTTTGTTCTCCGTATCTTCATGGCTATAGGCTGTCTTCCTTTTGAGATGACAGGAAGAGCAAAGCACATAGAATGTGACCTGCAGATGGTATATAAAACTTATTCACTGAATCTCTGAGGCCCTAAAAGTCATAACACAGTTATCTCAACAGAGCAAGGACTCAACAGCACATGCTCATGTTTGGTTTTCATAAACCAATGCTATCACAAATCAGTGATCATATTACTAGGATTGGGAGATTCTAAAGAAAGACAAGGAAGGAAGGAAGGAAGGAAGGAAGGAAGGAAGGAAGGAAGGAAGGAAGGAAGGAAGGAAGGAAGGACGGAAGGA
>JAWLRI010000240.1:3198173-3209446 GCA_034781795.1 Crypturellus tataupa
AGAAAAGAAAAGAAAAGAAAAGAAAAGAAAAGAAAAGAAAAGAAAAGAAAAGAAAAGAAAAGAAAAGAAAAGAAAGCTTTAAAACTTTTAAGGCAATTTGCGAAGTTTGTTACCTCCCAACCTTCCACCCCCATATTGGATGCTACTTAGTTAACCCACAAGGATTCCAATAGCACACTCTCACAATGCACTGAACAAAAACCAGCAAACCTTTTCTCCAGAAACATTACTACCATTACATTTTCACTGCTATTACTGGGAAAGACAAAGCTGGTCTTACTAAAGCAAACTTAGTCAACAGCCATGGTCATAGAGGAAAAGGAAAATAGAAATTGAAGAGAATTTATGCATTGTTTTTACTGTCACTGACAAGCTCTCACTGTCACAGACTGGTGATATTAAGACAAAATCTAAAAGTTTGTCCCAACAGAAGTCCACCTTCATTTATGGACTCTCTTGTTTCCTCAAGACAGAAGTAACGCATAAATTTTAAGGAGTTCCCCCTCCATAGAGATTTCTCATCTTTTTGGAATAGGAAAATTTGCCTGAATTCCGAAATGGATCAAATCTATTATTTCACAAGGAACTCAAAGAGAAAGCAGTCTTTCAAAACCTAGACATAAAATCTTTCAGAGTGAGGAAACTACTTAGACTTGGGGCTGAGAAAACTGTCTGCTCTCTGCAACAGGCTGCACTGAAAGGAAAGCTGATATCTGTGCATAAATCAGCCCTACTGCTAGACAGTACTGCCTCCCCCCTCTTCTCATAGCATGATTGCTGCCATTAACTTGGCACCTTTACCTGGATATTACCGGCATAATTAGTTCTTCTTTAATGCAGAAAATGAATTTGTAAATGAGTAGCTATTAGTAGGAAGCATACTGTGGTCAGGGATGATTTAGTTTAATGCAGCCTTCCTGATCTGTATTTTCTATCAATTTCATGTGACATAAACTGCCTAATAGCAGAAAATCTCTAAGATTTCCCATGAATATTAGAGAAACCTGATCAGAACACAGCAGGGTTATACTGAGGGTAGAAGTGAAATAGAACAATATTTTCATGATAATAAAAACAAACAGTAATAAACTTTGTTGACATTTTGTGCATAATGTGAGAGAAAAAAATGTGTACCCTAGTTCAATAAGAAAGGAGGGGGAGAATTATAATAAATATGGCTTTAAAGATATCATTTTATTAATTCAACTTGTGAAAATTACGTTTTTAAAATTCTCTTAATATTATACCAGACTTACATTATTTAAACTTCACCTTTACCACTGAGCAAACAATATTGTAGTAATGGATATATAAATCATTTTGGGGGAATTATTCAAAGACAAAAGGATTGGAAAAATCATTAAATATTTGATGACAGTTGCAAATTCAATCTGATTTAGAAGCAGATCTATTCCCAGAATAATACAGACAGAATGATAAAAAGAAGATCAATAAAACTACTTACATGTATCATATAAAGGAAATAAAAATGAAGATACAATAGATGCAGTGAATTCTTAACTGAAACTAAAGATGAAATACAATTTGTTCATTTTCCTCAGATTTTTGTTTGAAAGAAGAAAAACAAAACAAAATCTCCACGAATTCATTAAAAGCATATAAGATAAAAGTCTTACCCCACTAAAGTAAAAGGGACATTCATCACTGACTTCAGCTGGGCTAGAATATCATCAGCAATGCTTAGCCCTTGCTATAACTGGATGCTTATCTCTGTAGAAATAAAAAAGTGTGGACATGATATAATTCATGCACTAATCTCTATACACAATTTCAGTCACTTTGCCCACACACAAAATAGAGAATACAGTGTGCCTGTTTCAGCAGCTTTGTAGTATCGCTGTCAGAAGGACAATGCAAGGTGTTCATAGGTAGGATGCAGCTTTATCGATCGCTGTTTCATCTCATTCCACTGATACAACTGACTGAGATAAAAATTATTTTAGTCAGAGAACGCATGCACTTAGAATCTGTTAACACGAAGCCTTACAAGACATTTCTCCCAGTTGCACAGACTATAGAAGTTGAGGCAGAAGAGGAGGAGACAGGAAATTTGCCCTACAGAGCAAATTAAAGCTCAGAAAGACTCAGAAATTACTTTATGCTTCTATGGTAAGGCTAAAATACTCTTCTCTTTGATATCTCAAGGCCACAGGTTATCATTTTCAGAATGGTAAACTTTTGTTGTTGTTGTAAGGCTACATGTTTGTAGCACATGCAATAACTGGTCCATGAAAAGTTTCAACTGTCTGTTTTCTTCCTCTCTCCTTCCACTTTTCTTTACTAAGCTGACCTTTTTTATCATAATATCTGCGCATCATCCTAGGAATTACAATAAGCACAAAATAAATTTGTTTCCCATCTTAAAAGCTAGCAAAATTATTTTCTTTCTTAAATATACAAGTGATTGTTTTTTTCCATGTTCAGAGCAATTTCATTTGGCTGCTTTGGTTCTCAGATAATTCACAATTGGCTTGGGAAAAAAATCAAATGCAGTTTGGATCTAGTCCATGTTACAGGAAAACAAAATTGCAGCTGACTCTTATTAGCATAGTCAGCAGAAAAAAACCAGAGCCTACTCCTATAAGCATTGCTCAAACAAAATTCCTATTATTAGGAATTTATTATTAAGAATTTTGCTAGCATGAGGACACTAAAGTGTAAGATATGGCTCCTTGAACAGACCCTATCTGTACCCCGAATTGTACCAGTTTAATCAAAATAGTGTTTTTAACACTATGAACAACAAATGTTGTTCAGTGCTTATATAGGATGGGTTGCTTTTGTGTGGCAGATGAGGGGCTGAATTATGGCTTATTTTGTTTAGAAATATATATAAACTAAATAAATTAAATAATTGTAACAATCTGCTATCCACCTGAATGGGAATATCCTGATTAATTCAACTGGAAAAAAACATACAAAACAAAAAAACCCACCCAAGTAAATTAAGGCAGGACTCAGTAAAACAGCTAATTTTGTGAGAAAAATGTTGCTTGGGCTTGTGTCTGCTCAGGTCATTGACAAGCTCTTGCTAGTTTTCCTGGGCCATACCTTAACCTGAGTACAAAGTGTGAAGCCAGAGTTTGCAGCTTGCCAAGCTGTGCAGGTGATGACTTTGCTTTCTCCCTCTGCTCCTGGGTCTCTTGCAGCTCCATCAGCACAGTCACATCATTTGCCACAGGAGCGGATGCACAACACCAGTTAGTGCAAGGGGTTTAAGCTCCTTATCTTCCTTCCATCCCTGACCTTAAATCCGTGCTGGATTTCTGATCATTAAAAAACAGAATGAGAAGCATTTCTTTTTTCTTTTTTTTCAGTAATAATTATTTCTTTTCCCCTTCTTCTTTTGTTTTAGTGCTGTATCCCTTAACTGCTGTCTTTCACTGAAGGTTTCCAGACTTCATCATGCCAGTAAATAGACTGTTTTAATTTATAACTCCAAATAGTCTTTTCACGGCTGTCAGTAACCAATGTCTCAGTCTGAACCCTGAAAGGATGCTAGACTGTAACCTAATTAATATTTACCAAGCAGTAGAAGGTTGTATGGAATAAAAGATTTTTTCTTATGTATAAAGCCTTCATTCTGTTTCCCTTTTTTTTCCCTCAGTCTTTTATATGTATTTGAACATATATTTGTTATGATTCCCTTTTCTTTAGGCATACAGATCCCCTTCTCCTCTGCAGATGCCGCTGGGAAGATGCCTTCTTGAAAACCACAAGCATTTTGGTGATATGGGAAAGTTCCCCACGTGTCCAAAGGATAAGTGTGAGCTGACACAAGGCACCCTGGCGTAAGTGGCATCCCTCTGCTGCTCCTGCTACTCCCACAGTCATTTGTTTGAGGATCGCACGTAGCAGACCAGTTACCAGTTTGCACAAATTAAGATCTCATTTAGTAGAAGAAGAAACTGTTTGTGCTCCCTGTTAGGACAGCCCAGACCATTTGAAATTGTTAATTCCATTCTGGATGGCACCTCCTAACTCACTGTGGCAGATTTGTTTCCTTGGCCACTGAACATCCAAGAGATTCAGGCTAAGGAAATTGCACCCCTCCATGTAAATATATCAGATCAACATGCCCCTGCCATTCAGCTGAGACTTACCCCATCTGCACAACCTCTCCACTTTAGCCCTGGCAGCTGGAAACTGTGTCTCCCCACCCCCACCACCCAAATCTAAACCTAGCAGGAAAAAAAACCCTTTAGCATTCAATATGGGAATGATGCAGCCAGGCCTTCAATAATTTGGCACTGATTTAGCACTGTCTCTTTGTTGGAGGAGCCGAGAATTTCTGTTGTGATAAAAGCTTTCCCAGACTGAACTTTGTTCTCCTGCCAGGTTTTATGTTAGTTTCCCTTTTTTGAGAGTGGCTTAGTCAGAAGAATTGATAACGTACATACACCTATGATGCTTTTTCAGAGAGATTTTCCACACATGAATGGGAGAAGCTCCAGTAATCTGTCGCTAGGTGTCTAGCATCAGGAGTCTCTCAGCTGAAGGCTGGGGGGCACACACTACAAGCCCCTGCTCACTATCTTCAGTTAAGAAAAGCCAAAATGAAATTAGACAAAACAAAACAAAAAACACTTCCTTTTTACTGCTTGGTCTAATAAGATGGTTTTGCAGAGATATAATCCTCTAACAGCGCAAAAATAATTGCCTTCTTGGATCCAGGCCTTGGAGACCTACCGTTGCCTACACGGATCTGCTAGATAATAAGCCAGGAATCTAGTAAGTTAAAGAGGGGAATCTACAAACACTTTGTGAAGAAATAAAGCCCCCTCTGTGAGTTTCAAAGCTGAATTTGGTATAAACAAGAGATTTAGCAAACATTTCATTTGATTTATAAAGGAACATTGTTACCAGATAGAATAATGCCTTTTTCCATTGGAATAACATGTGTGATATATTTTTAATGCTGGAAAAAGGACATATATTAACAAAGAAATTTAACAGCTATTTTCTCTTTTAAAGGTTTCATCATCATGCATTGCTTAAGTTTGACAGGTACAACCCTTTAGGTAGTAACCCTAGATGAGAAATCCTTCCTTGTTTTTCAGTGAGATTGATCATTGAGTTGTCTTAAATCTGTATAGCATGCTACTGCATTCTTTATGAATCTTGGATAAATGTTCCTAGGGCTCAATTATGATTTAGGATTTTTTTTTTAGGTCTTTTTTTTTTTTTTGCAAATGAAAAAATAAAAATGAAAAAGTGCTTGCAGCTGAATTTTGTCCTATGAAGGTCTAATCCCTGTGAATGATAACTTTGACTGGAGTTTTGTGGGGTATGGAAGGTAGAGAAAATGGCTAGAGGAGAGGTATGTAACAGTCAGTGCATAGCTTGCTCAGTGTTTGATTATTAGATTATCCTGTAAAGATACAAAGGAATCATCAATCTTTGAGATACTGTGAAAATACAAAAGGCATTCAGTCACAATATCATCAAAAAATGAGCAAGACACTGAAGGTGAAAACAGGTTCCATTTTTACTGTGGTGGAGATAAAAGATATGATATGCAAGAAGTGGTGAGAAAAGATACTGATAGTTTTTTCTGAGTGGGTTATAGATCTCACAATGAGAAATAATCTATTTTATGTTAGTATGGATTTTTTTTCTGCTTGCCCATTGTTACAGAATTGCTGACTGAGATATTACAAATATTTAGGGGGGAAATCTTTAGTAGTACTCTATCTAGGATAATCTATTTTATTGAAGGAATAAACAAAATGCAGGTGTCAGAAAATGGAATAAAGAAATCTGCTCACTGTTTATGCATTATGCCTCCTAGTCCTAAAAATCTCACTGTACACTTAACACCAGCAAACTGTAGAATAACAATAAATATCCTATAATGTAGGCTGTGAGAGGACAGTACACCTGATTCAACCAAATTTCAGTTTTGAGCTGATAAGTATTGAGTGACTGGGTATTACATTGCAATGGTTCCCAAGACTGGTTCATTTATGTATCTTAGGAAATTGAGCTAAAGTACTGAAGTGCTATTAAAAAACTGTTGAGATTGCCAATACTCTGCATTATTTGAAAGCAATCATAGGTAACTGAAGGTGCTATTAAAGCAAATTGCTAGTTATATTTTTCTTGTCCATCCTCCCATATCAAAATCTGAGCTAGACTCCTTGTGTTCATCTAGGGATGCCATTTTTCTTTGTGCTGTTTTGACTATATTTTAAGCACAAATATTATGGATCCTTCCCTGTCAACTTTTGATTTAGTAAGCATTTGGCCAAGCCAGTGAACAGATTAAGTTCACTACATAATAGCAGATGGCTTTTATGGTTTTGTGTCCTCTCCTGGGCAAGTCCTGCTGTCATCTCCGAGCATCTGCACAGAGCCACGAGGGATGTGTGCACTTTTCATTCATTCAGCTGGGTCACTCATCATTAATATTCGGAGGAGGAGAGGAGGTGTCAGACAAGAGAATTGGTTCTGGCTTCTGTTAACACATTGACGTGTCAATCATTCACCCTAGAGGCTGCCAGGCCCAATTTAGAACAAAAGTAACTGCTGGGCTGAACACATCATAAAAGGAGATGAGATTTCTTTGTATTAACCAGTTCTTCACATGGTAGAAACATAATTAGAATCTTCCTGGCAACCAATAGCACACGAAACCAAGTGATTAGTGAGACCTACTCTGAGATAAAATCACTGACCTCAATCACATTATGAATGATTCTGCTGCAACTGTAGAGTGTTCTCAAAATGAAATTGTATTTAAAGCACCTCTCCTAGGAAAGCTGTACAATCCCGCACATTGATAGCTTGAATATGTTAAGTTCCCTATAATTTCTTACATGACAGGTTTGATCACTCATAAAAGGCACTGTTGTTTTCCAAATTAATATAGTCACCTTAAAAATCAAAATAAAAACAAACATAAACACACAGAAAAAAATTGGGCCCCATGTTGTTGGATCTCAGTGCAATTTCCCACAAGCTGCATGTGCAATAGCCTCTTAGTGCACTCTACTGGACTCCCTAAAGAAGGATTCCTGCTTTCCTGGAGCAGCTTTAATGAAAAAAAAAAATGCATAAAGTGGTAAATTTCACATGGGCAGATCTGCTCAGACTAGGAGACAGAAATTGCTGCTACAAAAAGCCCTTCAGTCCTCTCTTGCAGCATTTTGATCATTTGAGGCATGTTGAATTTCCAGCTGTTAATTAAACATAAGCAGTAGCATCACGTGCTATCCTCATGTGCTATCACAGCTCAAGTCCATTTACCTTCAAGAGACCAAAGTTTCATTTTTTTATGGTAAGCAGCTTCTCTTTCATCAGCATAGGACAGTTTTCTAGTGTCTAACATTTATAATGGCAAACTCAAAATCGGAAGATTAAAGCTAGTTTCTTCCCTGACATACGGTGAGCCAATGACCAGCCTGCAAATACTTGGAGGAAAGTTAAATTTCTATTCTATTGATCAGCTCCATCTCTACATGTAATATCTCCTCCTACCCAATAATTATCAAAGAAATGGTTTCTCAGGACAACCCATGTATAAACCAGTAAATCTTTATCAGAATCAATGGAGACACACCTTTCTATATAATCTAGCTGAAGAACTCCTTTTTTTTTTTAATACAAGGCTGTCAAATACATGTTTTCTTCCATTCTGTTTGCAATTATTTGTTGCTTACTCTATGTGACATGAGCAATGCACCCTGAATTTCAATCTTGGTTGGAAGATTGGAAACCTTTCACCTCCAGCATTTCTCATAACAGATGGTTATTGGTTCATGTGCTTAATTTATTATATTAAAAAGAGAAAAATGTATTTCAGTGTCCTTAACTTATTTACCTTCTTTAGCCCTATTGTCTATATCTGTCTCTTGAAAGATGTATTCTCACTGTGACCTGTTTTTTGTAATCAAGTTTTATGGCCGGTTAAATGTGACCTAAAGTATAAACCACCAACCTCTACTTCAGACCCTACAAAAAAGAAAAATAATAGTTCAAAATAACACAGTTCTCTTTTAGCTCTCAAAGGTATAGGTTAGTAATGCTATTTAGTGATTAATCTGGCTATTAGATTAATTTAAATGGATGCAAGTCATATGTGGGTGAGTAGAAAGTTAATCCTCTCTAGTGACATGGCCATCATGACTACATGGAATGAAATATTTGAGTTTGTTTTTTATTTGTGTTGATATTTTATTTAAACTGTTATTTTGGTGTTCAGGATCTTAAAGACTAATTGTATGGCTGACCACTAATTATTCTGCATCTCAAAAATGGGATGCCATCTCCACAAAAAAAGACTACAAGACAGTAGTTTAGTGAACTTTTAGAAATATATATGGATCACTTCTATAATGCCTTTTCATTTTATACTCAGAGGGACTAAGTAGGCAACACAGTAGCACTTACATGCTCTAATGAATGTTATTATTACTATACATCATTTCAATTAATAATACTACCTTGAAATAAGATGTTCTTGTCTATTATATGTAGGGTTGTAAATTTAATGAAATGATACAGCCAGCAAACTGTGGCCTAAATATCTGGCAACACCAGTGGAACATACGTCATAGCTCAAAAAACAAATGCAGAGGAGCTTTAGTGCTCTCTCACGAATGGCCAGATGTCGTTATGCATCAGACCAGCTTCCTCTCTGAAGCTGACTCCTCTAAATGACATGAGCTGTCATGGAGCTGATGCTCCCCCTTTCTAAAGGTGTTCTCTCACTGTTTCTTCAATCAGAAAAAAAACTTATGCAAGGAAAATATGCACAGCTTAAATCATTCTTAAACCCAATTTGCCAGCCACTGTCACAACATGAAGAAACAGAGGGCAAGAACTCTAAAATTTTGGGTAAGTGCCATCTCTGATAATGTAATTGATTTGCATGATAGGCAACTCCAAGTTCGGTTATGTCAATATATGTCAAAACTGTACTGCAAGTGCATGAATATGCAGATAGAATATTAGAGAGGAAGAACAGATTGGTGGTAACCTGTCAGAAAAGACAGGCTCAATTGTTTGCTAAATAGATTCCCTACGTTCCCTTTTTTTTTCTCCGTAGTTCTTCCTCTCTAAAAGCACATTTGTGAGGATAAGAGTACCTCTTTTTTTTTTTCACTTCATAGGGGTGTTTGATACCCTTAGAAAAAATATTAACACTGTTTGTATAAATATCCTTGTTAGACTCATTTTTTAGGTATTAACCAAAATAGTTTTTCCATGAGGAATGATGTATACTACAGAATATTTGAGCATAAAGATGCTCCATTTTTTAGTATGTTTGCAGTTCTTTGCTTGTAAGAGAATTTTATCTTCTTGTCCTTATTTCCACAGGCATAATTTTTACAAACAATGCATCTGGCCTCTCTGTAATTCATCCCCATGTGCTGCATTTTCATAAATCATTTTATGAACTCGGAGTCAAATAGTTTGAGAAGGCCGTCTGCATTCATTTGCATCATTCTCCATGTTTTCTCTGCTCTGAGGTATATTATGTTTAGCAGCTACTTAAATAATAATCCCAAAACCAAATTGTCTCTGTCACTTTAAAGGAGGCTAAGAACTCTTTTTATTATGAAACATTCAATCTGTTGCAATACAGGACACATATACAGGCAAATACACACAATGTGGGACGATGAGCGTGCATTATTGTTCATTCAAGGTGTTGGGGGGTTATCCTCATATTTAAGAACCTTCATGGGCAAAATAAGGGCATCGGAGTAACGAAATAATCAATACTTCTGAGTCAAAATTTAAAAAATGGAGTATTACCTAAGACAATATAAATCAAAGATGCAATGTAGGTATACAGTGTTTAAGGAGAGGATTAAGAATATGCCCAGTAGGAAGCCATCAAACATAAATTGTGCTGTAAAAGCCAGCAAATAAAGTAAATACACGGGAGAAAAAAATATGCAAAGCATTGCAGAGGACAACAGACTAAATAAAAACCCTATATTACAGTAATTTTGAAAATAAATACAAAGTGCTCACTGCTGTTAAAATCAATTAAAAGTAATCTATGCGGCTGAAAAAATACAGTTTCTTCAAATGGAGCTTAAGATAAAACTGTCTCTGAGAAGGGCCATGCCTCTTAATTATTGATGTGAGACTTATTCACAGCAATCTACTACATCTTCATGACACGCGGAGTGGATTAATACTTCTCATTGTACTGCCTAATGCACATGCAGAGATAGAAAGGACGTCAAATGATTTACATCAGAGCCGACTATTTTATTGGTATGAGCCACGGAGGCGATAACCAACCCCCAGCCCGCCGCTCCGCAGGGTCACTCCAGAGGGAACAAAGAAACCAAGTGCCGATCCGCAGCGCAGGGCTGGACTACCCGGAGACCCTTCTCGGCAGCTGGCCCAAGAGCTCCATGTTGGAAGAGATGTTTATCGCAGCGGCAGAGCTAGAAGCTGTATTCACCAAGGGATTTGGAAATGGAAATTCCTCTGCGGGTCCTTACATCCGGCGCTTGAGCACCACCAGCCTTTGCAGCATCTGCTAGATCCAAACACCCACAAGACTTCCCTGTAACCCTGTGCATGGTCTCCTTGAGGTGTCTGCTGTAAAACCAGCCTCAGCTCTGTCAGTATCTCTACAAGAAGCATACTAAGGATGCAGTCACCGTATTAAGCTTGGCTTAGCACTAACCAGCAAGAATTCATGTTGCGAGAAGCCTGATTTGGAAGCACACCTTGTCAACAACAGGGCTGTGATGAGAGGAGCTGATCCACACCACATCCACGCCACCTTGCCAGATTTCCCCAGCAGAAACCACCTGTTTTCGCCAAATGCCTGCAGTGCAGATGCTCTGCCTCACCACCCTGCGTGACAAAGGAGCCCCAAATCACACATTTCCCCACCCCGTTTCCAGCACTGGGCCTGGGGCCTGGGCAGGAGGGTGTGCAGCACTAGCGAAGTGCTCCAGACTCTTAGGGAGCGACACTGCGGACAACAACAACATGGTGCTCCGTGACGCTCCCCTAACTGCGGCACCATTGGAAGTGGAAAAAAAACAAACACTTAAAAAGAGTTTTTAAAAAGTGTTCTTAGAAAGGGATTATTAAAAGCCAGACGGCACCAACACACGCTCACGCCTAGCTGCGGAGCCATGTCTGGAGCACAGACCCAGGGCCACCTAAGCTCCGCCGGCCCCAGCACCGCGGCGGCGGCCGCCCCACTGTGACACCGCGCTGAGGTGGCCGTGAGGCGTCCCCAGGGCGCGGGCGGGCGGGCCCCGAGGCGCCCC
>JAWLRI010000240.1:3220329-3250349 GCA_034781795.1 Crypturellus tataupa
CCGCGGCCCGCGGAGGCAGAGCAGCCTGGGCCTGCCGGGGCTGCGGGCGGCTCTGCTCGCGTGCAGGGAGCAGCGGGACAGAGGGCACCACAGGCCGGGTTTAGTTTGCGGGGTGTGAGGCCAGTCTCCACGGCTGTAAATCAGGACGTTCTCAGGGCCTGTTCCGACTTGTATCGGCGCAGAACACAGTCCCTGCTGCCCAGTAACTGATTAACTTCAGTTAATTCTACAGCTGTTGCGCCGTTTCTTGCGCAACGGTTAGTTATCCGAAGACCTACTAAACCATAAATAAAAACATTGGGTGTGGGATAAAAGCTACCTTGAAGTTTTCTTGCCTTCTTATGTCTTACTTCCTTCTGGTTTAAACGTATGTATTATTCTCATGCCCAAAAAGATCTTTATTCAAAAATCTTGCGATTATGATGGATTTTTCAGTTTTAACTTTGAAAGTTAGATTCTTAATACCGGGAAAAAGGTGCCACAGAAAGAAGCTCACCAATTCTCATGCTGTTGTGTGATCCGGCCAGACCAGACTCTCGCTATAGAAAGGTCTGACTAAATATTTGAGATTCCTTGAGAGCAGAAGGCAGTCCATACAATATTCCTGTTTGGTAACTAATTTCTAAGCTAACTTTACTTTTTCAGTCTTTAATCTGTCTTCACTGAGCCCAAAGGTTGACTCCTGTGGTGACAGAGCCAAACATTCTGCTGGTCACAATAGTCTCTTGACAGACCTGGAGCTCCGCAACTCATTTTCAGATGGGCAAAACACAGAAAGAATAAAACCAGATTTTTTCTGAAAAAAAAAAAAGAGACTTAAGAACAGGAGATCAGCTTCTAAAGTAGCACTCAACTTGCTTCTCTGATACAGCTTACCAAGATCATATAAACTTCCATAATAGTTATCCGACAGCATGAAGTTTTTATCCTTTTAAATCCCTTCTTGAATTTGAAACGTGATGTATTTAAATTCAATCTCATTAAATGCTGGAAATTAAGTCATTAATTGTTAATTATAATGGAAATAAGTACCCAGATGCTTGATCAGGATGCCTTCATACTAATTAAAGTGTAGAGTCAAAATATAGTAACAGTAAACAAACAGAAAATCACTACCAAGTAAGCCCATGCTTATCACCCAGCAACACAAGTATTAATTAAAAAACTCTCCCCCCAAGGTTTTCATCAGCCTTTATAAGTGCTATCAAAATATATTTGTATTCTTCTTCTACAGTCCATTTCTCAAGAATATTCAGGTGCTGCTTATTTCCACAGATCAGTGACACCCCATGCCCCATGTACCTAAAGTGTAATGAACACTTTACTTCCGGATTTCAGCATTTGCCTTCTGAGCAGCTCAGTCTTTCATTTCCAAGGAGAGACATTTGGAGACTGATGGGGAAAAGAGCCAAAACTGAGATATTATTACCTAGAGTAAATGCATCCATCCACTAGTACTTTCAATGTCTGTCTCCCTTTACCTACTTATAGCTCATACATGCAGACATGTGAATGTATGGCAACAAGGAAATGTATACAGTAAAGAGACTATAACTGCACTAGTAAAAGCACATTTTAAAAATATTCGGAAAATGGACAGGATTTTTCTATTAAATAGAAAAAAAATGGAGGAAGCTTCATTTCCTATGACCCCACCACTGTGTATTTTAACCAAAATGGAACTGGGAAGGGGAATATTTGGGATTGATTTGACAGAGAAAAAGATATATATTAATTATAGATCTAATTTTCCCATTTCCAAGCTAGCTTGTAAGATCTCCTCCTCTTTCTTCACACACTTTTTAACTTCCGGGCTTTGCTATTCACTATTGCTAGCTAATAAAGCCTGCAATTGGTTCAAGGTGTTACTTGCAACCCTCTGCTTTTAAGCGTCTTGTTAAGATTAAGCAATTCATAGTTTGACCTGAGTTTACTGCCAGCATTTCCTTGCCAAAGCCACCCGTCCCGCCATGAGATCTGAAAACTTAACAGCGGTGGATTCTTCAACACTTGAACCTTTAGTGTTTTTCTGGAGGTTATCCAAAGAAAAGGCATCTCCTGTATCTCTTCCACTGCCTTGAACTTGTTCACTGGCTTCTCCATTTACGTAAAGTCAAGTGTAGCTTGAGTTATTGTTTTTAACAGCTAAACACTTCCTGCAACATATAGAAAATGTTTCCAGAGAGGAAAATGAGCTTCATTTTAATACTTTCTTGTTCTTACAAGTATCCTCATTATTAGAACAACATTTCCTATGCAAAAACTACACATTTTTGATTCTGATATTTACTGAAAAGCAGCAGAACAAAGAGAAACTAATGAGAGCAGATTACAGTCATACAAACTGAACTACAAAAGACTTAAATAAGAATTCTACCACCTGTGAATACTGTTTTCTTATGGTAATATTTATGAGTCATGTGAAAAAAAAAGAAAAAGAAGTAGATCTCCAGAGGATTAAAAAAAAAAAAAATCTATCTGTACTTATACGAATGGGTGACGGGTTGTTTCTCTTTCCTCTCTCCCTCCCTGCTAACAGTGGGTTGTTTCTCCAGAGGAACAAACATTTCCAGTTTCGGAAAGGAAATCTCCACACTTTAGAAAGGCAGGAGGAAGCAGCTATTCATTCTGATGCGAGGTGCTTGTTTTTGCATTTGTTTCATATGCAGGGCTTTCGTGCTCATGTGGAAGTAAAATAGTTCTTTATAGAGTATTTTATAAAGGACAATCAATCATTCCAGTATGAGACTGAATCAGAAGGGGAGCAAAGGAGAGGTCATGCACAAAAAAGGTTGTGCTTCAAGCCATGCAACGAATAGAGGTTGGACTGTGGGAAAGCAGCTTCATATTTATGCAGACCCCGAACTTGGCCTTACAGAGCAGATAAGTGCTGCCTGTGCCTACAGTGTCTTCTCGCTGAGGTCTACCGCCTATAAAATAAATCCTGAAATGAAAGCAGATTACCTCATAATGCAGTCCTAGAAGGGCTTGATTCATCTAATATCTCTTGCTTACAAATGTACCGTGGGGTTACCACAGTTCAGACAGGCTCATTAAAGGCAGTGGAAAACACGTAGCGAATGAATGGAGATGAAATAAAGGCGCTATAGATGGCTGTTACACATAATCCATTTGTTACTATGCTTCTGGCAAACAAAGGACCACGTTGTTTGTAGAACTGCTTTCTGCCAGGAGCAGCACAATTTCTTATATGATTCTAGTGGATATTTTACAACATGCAACAAAATGAAGAGTGTGCCTTCCTCATAATGCTGGCAATTCATAACTGGAAGATAAGTGAGTGGAGAGTAGAGAAAGTGAGAAGAAAAAAAAAGTGAGACCAAGTAATTAGTCGGTGCAAATCTTTACGGGGAAACAGAAATTCTTACTGGCTCTGAGCACCCGGAGAACTGCACTGCAAGAGAAAAATAATTCTTTGTGATTTTATTTGATTCTTGTTGTGAATTGCATATAACATATGTAAAGTTTATATTTTCCCTAACCACTAAATCGAGTGGTTTATAATTTTGCATATCCGCAACTGGCAAAGTCTCACTAACTTTGGACAGACAAAAATATGAAGATATTCCTGAAATAAAAATAGGCCAGACGCAGAAAACCACAACAGCTGGCACAGAATGCAGCAATGATTTAAAAAAATATAGGGCCTGTCTAGCTCTACAATGAAAAAAGTCTAAAGAAAAACCACTATTTCTAGTTCTTGTGTACATTTGGCACAATATACAAACACTTATACACGTATACATGCACACACACATACAGGGTTTTTTGCATTCTAGCAAATAAATTGAAAGCCTTGAGTCTATATATTATTTGCTTTCTCCATATCCTGGCTAAAATTACATGGGCTCAGACCTCGTTCTGACTACACTGGAGTTGCAGTCAGTTTTGCGGATCTGCCATCTAGCTGCTTAGCGTCAACTAATTCATATTTCTTATGGCTTCTTACCTTGCTTTCCTGGAACTGCCTTCAAGAGTACATACTAACAGGCATGTCAACGAAATGAAATTCCTGAAGTCACATTTCTAAGACACTAAACGCTCTTGCCTATGCTCGTATAAGCTAAAGGTGTTTGTTTGTTTGTTTTCCTAAACAATGGAAATGAGTGGATCACTCTTCAAGCTGCACATGAAGCAGGACTACACAGAGCTGGACTCTCCATATTTTAAGATGACATTGTTCTCCATCCCAGCCTGAGCGCATACAAGGTGTTAGAAAAAAAATATCACCTGAAAACAAATCTAAGAAGATGGCTTTCAGAGGCAGAGTCCGAAAGAATCGGTCATGGGGCTTTATTTAGGAGTAAGATAATATATAGCAGTCTTCTAACTGCAGCTGAAGCAACAGATTTTTGCTTCCACTAGCACTGACAGAACTCACCCCAGCTTACAAGAAAAAAGGACAAGGCCTCCCACTAACAGTCTTAGAAGATACTTGGGTGGGAAAGCAAAGCAAAGAGGCTTTGAATGTAGTTAAGGCCATCAAAAGAGAATTAAAGTATGGGCAAAGGGAATGGCATACTATGAGACACAGGCTGTTTATGCTATTTGTGTCCCCTGAAGAGAAGAGGCTGCAAAACAGAGTCTAGTGTAAAGACATGAAGACAACACTAAAGCAGATATGCAAATTTGTGTGGGAAAACACTCCTTTGAGGCACTGAGAAACTCTGACATGTTTCCACATAAATCATTAGGAAAGATGGGATCTGATTTTCCATCCAAATAGCTCTCCAAAACACTGGGCGAGCTGAAGACCATCTGTCTTCCATGCTGAAAAAAGTATTTTTGCCTCTACCTGCCTAACCACGCAGCAATTGCCTTTGTTTGCCATCATATGAAAGTAGCAAACAGTGTATGGAAATACTTGATGTTCTAATGCTCTTTTTATGTGTGTGTTAAAAAGCAGGATACAGGAAGAGCCAGATTTGTATTTTCTAATTATTGATTTTGCTGTACTCTAAATTCCCAGTATTTTCTGAAGCAATTCTTTTGTTATATTCAAGAATATGGACTCCAAAGGACTGGATCGCTGACCACTAGGTCAAAAATTCTAATGCTGCAGTAAATGAAAGAAATGCATAGGGAGTCTTTGACAGCTCTAATGGGACAAAGCTGAACTGGCCAGTCGGCCATATCCTGGCCAGTCGGCTCCGCTGAAAATCTGTTTTGGTTTGAACAGATCCTGTGCAAAAAGTAATACCTCCTATCTGACATTTAACAGAATCAGTACAGAGATCGGACGATGTCCAAAGGGGAAAGCGATGACCATTCGAACAGTTACCTGGAAGGGGAATTCGCTGTTGCTGGAATGAGCAGAGGAACCTACGGAGCGACCAAGAGGTCCCCAGCGCCAGCACACACGGCCAAGGGCTCAGATCCGTTTCCTAATGAGCGCGCTGAACACGCTCGGCCCTCCCTGCTGCTCTGCCAGCTCTGCCGCCCGGCACGGGAGGCGAACGCCCTGCCCCTGCCCCCCGCTGACACTGCAGCCAGAACTCCTTTCTCCTAGCATTAAGAAACCTTGCATTCCTGAAGCCTTACGCTGCCACACACACTATGAATAACACACAACAGTTCCCATACGGCTTGCTTTGACCCATACAAATATTTAGCAACAGTTTTTCAACATAAAGTTCCCAGAATCACATTGGAGCGGACTGTGGGCTGGGGGCAATATAAGCGATTAATGGATCCTCTAAAGAACAAAACCTACTTAGACCTGTCACAAGATAGTTGCTATGGTTTCTGGACACTGTTCAGTAGAAATTTGCTTTGACAGGGGAATTGGAAGGGGGAGAAACACACAAAAAATACTATAGACAAGGCCTCCATGGTACATTGGCAATTATTCCAAGCAAAATTCTGTGCCTGCCTAGAATTTCAAGCTCTGAATAAATACTGAATAAATACTGAATAAATACTTTCAGTTGAAAGTATTAAAAAAAAAAATAATAATAATAATAAATCACACCCGACGAAACTTTGCTAAGAACAGACAGCTTAAAATACATCTTGTTAGCTATCCACAAAGTCTGTTAGAAATGTTGGAAGGTTTCAGCTAGGTTGATGTAAAAACAACATCAAATATCCCCTCTTGTGAGAGTAAGTTAAATATTCTTTGCAGTGCCTCAATTAAGGCTAGTAAAAATGAAGCTGATCCCTTCATTGTGATCAGCTGCAACAACATCAGGATCTCGGAACTGGAGTTTTCAACGAAGCCTCAACTTCAGTTTTCATCTGTTTTAAAGAACAAAACAAATCAAAACAAAACAACAACAAACCCACAACTTCAGTTCATCCAAACAAAATCAGCAAACTAGGAAGGAGAAGTCAGCCAGGGAAGACTTTTGAGAAGTGTCCAAATATGAACTCTTCCCACTTTACAGTGTATAAAAAAGTATGCAAGAGCTCTAAAGCACAGTACCCATCCGGAAGAAGAGTCTCTCTGCAAGTATTTTGAGCAACACAGCTATCACCACCCCACACGAAGGATGCGCCAGCGATAGAGGTAATATACTGAAGATGCTACGCTGAACAGTGGAGATTTGGGAAAGTTCAATGCCTAACGCACCTAAAGAAATTGCCAACATTTAGCACCTTCAGGCATTTCTAAATTACCTTGTAAACACCAAAATCTGAAAGATTCACAGTATCCCATCCTCCTCAAAAATACAGTATAAGTGGGTGTGTAGCTATAGTCAGCAAACATCAAATCTGAAGACCTAGAAGCACAAATCCCACTCTTTCAGTTCACATTTTTATTATTAAGTCAGTCAATACATACTGACATGACATAAAGAAATACCTATTCATGGAAAAATCCAGAGTAGCTTGGTAGCAATCGTTGTATGTGGGAGAAGTTCCTGGGACTTGGGCAACAGTTTTCCAGCGAAGTGTTGTGGCAGTATCAGATTTTTTCAAAGAAAAGTCACAGTTCCAGTGAACCTTTTACATTAGAAAGTTCATTTCTCAGTTAGAAGGAGCAAGCATAGGCAACACAAAGACAGAAGCATAGTAAGTGCTGCAGGCCCAGACACAAATGCCCCCTTGCATAGCTCCCCACCTAAAACCTCAAAAAACATTGCTTTTATTCCAGGGGGAAATACTGTAATTTCTAAAGTCAGAGGTTTTTTCAGAATATGTTTTTTTTCTCTCAGTTCCACATTTGAAATTTCTCCAGATGATTATTCCTGTCCAAATGGTTCCTTTAAAATCCAACAAGGAAATTATCCAGTTTGAGAAAATAGTTTCTACTTTTTTACCCAGGCAGCACAACAGAGGAATATTCTGGTGTTTAACTGTGGCACATTTGATGGCAAAATTCAAAGCACAACTAAGGAGAAATGCAAACACTAGAAGAAATTTTCTGAACAGTCTTTAAACATAGCTTTACCACTGAAGGCAGCATTATTTGCACTGCAATATCCATAACAGTCTGCACCTATAAAGCAACGATTTAATAACATCAGTGCTCTGTCTCTGTCTAGTGCTTCACTACATGCTCTGAGTTGGGGTTTGCCATATTTCAAACTATTTTTTTTCAGTGTTTTTGGTTTTAAGTGACTCCCCTCTCGTGATTTCAGTCAGCCACCTGCACCATGACCCATCCTATTAGGGACCATTCCCTGGGTATCTGCAGGAGCAGCTCCAAGAACCTCGCATTTCACAGGAATTGATGCAAGGCATCCGGCAATGCACTGGCTACTTTCACTCTATACAGTGTCTCTGCCATCCCCACCCATCAGGAAATAACTAAACATATGTATGAGGGGTCACATTTTTGATTAACTTTTCGTTATGCATTTTCTTTGAACTTCTACAGCTGCAATATTTCACATGCACATTCACACGAGAACAGCTTTCACTTCACACCAGGATTCTTTGCAGATCAAACTGGATAGAATTCATATGCAGAATATTCCTCCAGCAGAGCAAAAAGCTAGGGCTGACAGATGACTGAATTATCTGAAGCAGCATCTTCTTCCTGAGAGCTGTGGTGCCAAGCAGGTAGAAGGCGGTCTCTGTCTTACTGAGAGAAGTGAGGCTGGAAAGCAACTCACCTTACTCGGACAGTGACACTGTTCACTGACAGTCACAGTTCTTCTCGAGAGGAAGAGAGAATGAGAGAATCCCAAGAGATTTCCTTATTGAATAGATAGATACAACTTGTGAGATTAAAAAGGGAGCTGTTTTAAACGAGATATTCATCCTTGGTTCACAAGGGATTGCATGTGATGAGGTCATATTCAGACCCAGTTGGATGTCCCAATCTAAAGCAATAAACACTGACTTTTGGTTTGGGTGCGGAGCACACCTCAAGCTGAACTTACTGATCACCCCCATTATTCCTGATTTAATTCACCTTGCGGAGTGTTCTTGGAGTGCAGAACTGGATTCCATTCCCCTGAAAGTCAGGTAGCAGCTGGGCTTCAGGCATGCACTTAGCACTCCCCATTGCCTACTGAAAGCGGCAGTGTTGACACCAGCTCCACAGCAACTCTCCTTTTCAAGGAGTCCTTCTTAGGGGCCTCAAACCTCCAGCAGAGAATCCAGCACAGGAGCTACCTGGAAGGAAGCCCCAGGAACCCCTTCTTTGGGTCCAGTTCTACACAATGTAGCTCCTGTGAGCTACACTTTAAGGCCACAAGCGACAAGTCTTAAGCAGTCAGGGATCCCTTAATACCCAAGATAAACACTGCTACACGGCAGGACATGCTATACAGCTTGAGAAATCACTCTTCTTATTTTTACATCCTCTGATTTAGGTCTAGTTGAATGAGAAACTTTTTCCTCCACCAGGTGGTGTCATTTTGTCTTTCTGTCCAATGTGACCTTACGGCTACTCCCACAGATGCTTTATTTGAGAAGGGGATACAAAGCAGTATATGAAATAGTAAACAACCATCTGATTAGCTGGAGTCAGAAGTGTTCCCAGGGCACCCACTCCCACCTTGGTGTTTAATTGTTACGATTCTTTTAAAAAAGATTTGTCAGGAACACCTTGCCTCTAGATCATGCAGGAGGTAATAAAGTAAACGACAGATACGAAAGTGTCTCGGCCTTCCTCTATTCTCCCTTACACCCTGATGGCATCTAAACTGCCAAGGTCATTTACTTGGTGTTTTTTACAGTGTAACACTCTGAAAATATTTAAGCAGTTATTCACTCATGCTCTCTAAATAATACCTACTGTAAGGCAAAAGAAAATGAACCATGATGGGGGCGGGGGAAAAGGACATCTGGGAACTGAGAAAGCCAAGAACTCATCAGCAGTAAACCAGTTTTCCTAAGGAGTTCTATGGCTATGAATCTGCCACATGTTTCAGCTCTCCCTAAAGTTCAGCAATAAAAAATGCCAGCAAACCAGGAAAAAAAAACAAACAGTTGTTCAAAGAAAAAGAAGTGAACAAAACTGATTTGAAAACTGGAGAAATCTCAGCTATCCTATTACCTCAACTGCTCTTACATTATCTGCAAACATATTTGCTTTCCCTTGACAAACAGATACAAAAAAAGAAACTGAGAAACCTCAGTAAAAGTGTATGTTTCCCTGTATTGTATCAAAATGTACAAGTTATCTGAGATGTTAAGCAATTTAAAACTGATTTGCGATCTACTGCAAATCTCTAAACTGAAGATTGCGTTGTTATTGAAGTATATTAAAGAAATATAAATCTGATGGCAGTACCAACATACATATCTTTATTGTAAAAAAGCAGTGCTTAGTGCTGGGAAATCATATACATTCTGAAAGTACATTAGTATTTGCAGGATGAAGATCTGCGATTCATTAAGCCACATTCAGCAGAATACACCCCCATACAAACACAGGTTTAAGTAGTTAAAAGGGAAAAGAACTATGGTAGGAAGACGCCTAATACTGGTATTTCATTAACACAGTGGGCTCCAGTCTCAGTAAGCACATGGGTTCTTCAGGTTTCACTTTGTAACAGCAAAGTGCTATTGACAGCAGATGGCTGAATCCCATGCCTGAAACAGGTTACATCACTTACCTTGATATGCTCTGATAAGAGAGACCTGAATTTCCAAAGAACTGAGCAACTGCTGTTCCCCCACCCTGTGATGCCCGATACAGAGGGCAGAGGGACCTTGAACAACAGAAAATATCTGCCTCTCATCACATTACATAGTCAATCAGCTTTTATTTATATGTGGAAGGAAAATATGTTTATAAGACAGAAAAAGAAAATAGGGAGACTTATTGTTCCCCTCAAATTCAGTGAAGATCCACAGGTTCTGAGGCAGCAAATCAGTGCTTGAGAGGATGAGCAAGTTTTTTAAAAATCATAGCCTGAAGTTACTATCAGCATAGACTGCATTGAAGACTTCATCTCCACACTGCTTCCTGGTTGATACAATCTGTGTACGAAGAATAATCCAAATATTGGATAGCACATATCTGGCAGGCTTTGCATCCCCCTTCACAGACAATGGTTTTGTTATAGCTCACAATGAAGTTACTGTAATACTGCTCAAACAGCCTGCTGTGCGGCACAGACAACTGCTTGGCTATTTCATATAAGCTTTCCGGCTTCAAGTCTTCAACACCGTAAGCTTTAGTCAAGATGTATTCTAATTTCCAGTTTGATTCATTTTTCTTGTTGGCATCTCTGAGGTCCAAGTAAAACTGCCAAAGATCCTACAGTAAAAGGAAAGAAAAAGGCATGGCTGTATTGCTTTCTTCCCTGCTTCATTAAGCGTCTGGAGTGATATATTGATTAAGAAGCTGTCACTCCTCATTATTCACAACTGAACAGAAGGTCATGTCCCACCCCAAGAGTTGGGCTCACACCCAAAGCTGGTACTTGCCGCGCAGTAATGGAGGGGGGATGGGAGAGGGGGAAAAAGGAGGGACAAGAAGCAGAAGTTGCACTGCTAGAGGGTTTTTTTTTTCCTGTCCAAACTATAAATCAAGCTCCGCTATGCGCATGTCTAACATAGGCATGGGGCAAAAGGGTGAAAGCCCAAATTTTCTTTTCTATGGGCACTCTTTGAAAAGAAGAATGGACAAAAACAGGGAGAAACTCAGGGGAAAGGAATAGTTGAAGATGGAGTGAAAACTGTGCAAGGAAGAAGCATCGAAAGTTAATGCAGCTCTCCAGACAGAAATCCCAGTCAAGCCACCAGATGCGTTGCCACTGAACACAGCAAGAGCAAAAATTTACCCTGAATTACAGGGAGAACATGAGTCATTCCAAACCAAAATAGCTATGCAAGATTTACTTTCTCTACATCAAGAAATCACAAGTTTAGAAGTAGTTTGCATTTTTCTTTCTAGATTTATTTACAGATGCCTATAAAAAGTATAAACTCTCTATAGAGAGGTGCATAATTATGAAAAGCATCACATGGTTGAAAGTGCCTTTCTTCATCTGCTCTTCTACATCATGCAGAAGCATTTCATAGACTGCCTCCCAAAACTCAGCAAATCACCAAATAACGTGGGTGTATAAACAAACCCAGGGTTTACATGAACGTTTTGCACTCTTGCAGAGTCTCCCACAAATACTTTTAGGATGCTGTCCAGATAATTTCAGACTAACTTTAATTCTACATTTTAAGAATATTCCTTTGATTATTAAAAACACCACAGTATTTTGTGGTAGTGTTGCACTTGTAGTCTTGCAGCACGGAAACTGGGCTCTCTCTTAGATTTCTGTTTCTTTGCCCACAAAGAAAAATTAGAACTAAGGCCACAGTTCCAGCAATAACCATAATATTACAGAAGCTAACATCTTGCTGTAATTTCAAATGAAGCTATAGTTAAATATTTAACCCTTAAGCAATGCTTTAAAGTACTTACCAGCAAGCTATAATCAAGAAGATCATATTGATACAATCTGACACCAGGGTTATTGGATTCCATTTGCCACACATTCTTCACTGGGGTTACAGCAGGTGCCACAAACAAGGAATTTATTGGTTGTTCTGCAGGAAGAAGGACGTGGGGAAACAATTTCCTTTCATTAATTTTCTAAAAGAAATGCTTTTTGGAGAACTAACATTGCAAGAAGCAGGGTGACTGGCTTTTTAAGTTACTCTTTTTCCTCAAAAAATACTTCTCAGGCTTCTCACAACTTTAACTACCTTCATGCAAAATAGTCTTGCCTAGATGTAAAGTTTCTCTATTTTGCATATTTCTGCTAAAGGAATAATCAAAACTTTGAGTTGTTGTTTCCATGCTTTATTTTCCATGTTGCTTTACACATTTTTTGCTTTATGTATTTTTGGTATTATTAGAAACACTAGAATATTATTAACTGATCCTGAGCTTCATACAGCTAGGCTAGTCCAATGTATTATAACAACATCGAACTTTAAGGCAACTGGAATATGAGCACATAAATGGGTTTTAATAGACAAAAAAAAATCAAGTAATTTAGAGGTTCTCTGTGGAAGAAAAAACAAAAACAATAACAAAAAAAGTCTATTTCTTTCTCTGCCAGCACCACAATAGAGAAATCACAAGGTCACTATCCACAAATGAGCACAAGCTTAGAAAGCTTGAAAGTCAGCCCATTTTTCTGAGATAAAATGACGCTCTGTATTTCAACACATGAATGCCTGCTATAG
Source organism: Crypturellus tataupa (assembly GCA_034781795.1). Lineage (NCBI taxonomy): Eukaryota > Metazoa > Chordata > Aves > Tinamiformes > Tinamidae > Crypturellus > Crypturellus tataupa. Next base: position 3,232,945 of record JAWLRI010000240.1, read on the forward strand.
AATCAGATGTATCTTGAATTACCTGAAATTTTGTCAAGAAAAAAAAGGAACATGAGTAGAAGACAGCCTAAAACTGAAGATAGCTACATGAAATGCTCACTGCTTAAATGTTACCAAAAATACAAAACAAAAATTGGGAGCATAGTTACTTGCACACTCTAAACTAATCACAAGACATCAAGATCAAGCTATCCTCAGAGACAGGGAATGTGATACAAAAACCTACAGTTTTACTGTCTTGAATACCTTTTAAAAAAGAAGGGAGATCTTTCTTGGATTGGTTTCCTTTTTACTAGCTATCAGTTCCGTGAGAACACCACGGGAAAGTGTAAATGATTTAGAACATTATTACCGCAACTAGCACTTCAGATACTGCTTTTATAGGTTTATACAAAACAAACATAAATAAGGGGCCAATTAATATTTAGATACTTTACATAAGCTAAGGCAGTGGCCCACTCGCAGTTCTATTGTAGAGCTACAAATATTTAACTATTTCTGGTTATTTTTGCTAGGGAGCTTCCATTACAGATCTTAAAGTGTTTCATACAGCCATAACCATGTTTAAAATTAAGGGATTTCCAAGCAATAAACAGAATTTTCAAACCTGGGTGCTTTTCTTGAAGGGAAATTAGCTGATCTAAGAGATGCAACAGGCAGAGATTTTCTTGCCCCTACCTCCTGCTTCTCCTATCTTAATTAACTTTGAAGCAGCAGGGAACTCAGCAGAGAGGCACAGTAATGATGCAGGAAACACAAGAACACAGAGCATGTCTAGTTGGCCTGAGAACATTCCCTTTGACACATTACACAATAGCAGCTGGCTAGTATAATTTGCCCATGTCACTGAAAAAGTAAAGAGGAAAGACTAGAAGTTCTTGCTTAGGCATAAGCAGTCATTAAAAAATAGGAAGCTTGGGAAGTTTTTTCTGACCTCAGCGAAAGGACAGTCTGCTGGCAAGGGTCACTCTGAAAAAAAATCTGGGAGCGTGTGTGTGGCTTGAACTCTTATAGGTAATGTTCCCAATTTCCTTTTTATAGTATTTATAGAGGCTGATTGGTAGCAACATGCAAGAAAATATTACTTCATTATTAACCAAGAAGAAAGGGCAAGCATCATTACCTTTTTCATCCAAGAGGACCATGATACTATCTCTGTGCGTGTGTCCAAAAAACTGCCCAGCAATAACATCACTGTATTTGCGAAAAATCTTTACCAGCCTTTCATTGTAATATTCCCTGATAGCCGTAGTATTCCTTGCATATGGCAAGTACCCTACTGGTACATGGCCTATTATATATACCTAAGGGATTAGATACAGAAAGCCAATTAGTACCTGCATTTGAAACTAAAAACACTTTTAGCTAAAAGCTTAGAAATGGTTAATACAATTCCATATGAATGCTACCTCTGAAAGACCATTTTTAAAGCTATTAATCACAGTAGCTTTGTTGACACAATACAAGCAGTAGCATGTTTAAAATCATAACAAAAAGAGATGAATGAGTACTTTTAGTCAGAAAAAGTACTCATACTTCTATTCAGAAAAAAAAAATCTGATATATCTACGCCTAATTTTAGGCCAAAGGAAAACCTGATGAATCATTTCAAACGAAAACACATGCTATGAGGAGAAGAACTAAGATTTAGCATCTCAAAAGCAAAGTGAGAAAAGCCTATATTAAAATATCATAGTGCCTGTACAGTCAGACATTCACCAAAAACAGTAAAAATGTTAAAAAGTTAAAAGTGACTTAAACAGAAACTGAGTTCCAACCACAAATGCTGACTAATCACTGCAAGATTTTACAAACTCCTTTCTATTTTCGATATTCAAAAACATTGTCATTTTTTTTGTTGTTTTTGTCTCGGACTAAGTGATCCCATTTTTTATTCAAAGCTTATGAGTAGAAAGATGTAGTTCCTTCTAAAAAACAAAAGATCCTTATTTCCTTAAGTATTCTCATTCTGTCTTTATCACATTTTACACTGTAGAAAAAATGTTGCTTTCCTCTGTAATTTGATAAATATTATTCAATAATTTAATTAAATTTAACATAATGTGCATAATTTGTATTGTTATTTCTTCCCTGTAATATACACATGAAGCTTTGGCTTTGCAGTATCTTTGGCAACATTACCATTCTTTTGGAATCACTTTTTTCCCCTCTACTTGCTGATAGCTTTTCTATTTTCAGAGTTTAAATAAACTAGGCCAATGCATTCTGCTTATAGCCCCTACCTTTTCCTTCTTCTGTGATGAGGTTTCTAGAACTTCCTCCAGCCAGACTAACTGGTTGGCTGGGTCAGTGATATTCACAGTTACGCTGTTGGGGCTGTAATATAAATTTGTGTTCAAACTGATTATCCTCAGCGGCTGAGAGCTACCATTGGATTTGAATAGTTGTGTGTAGAAGCCACCTGTGAAAATAAGACCAACATGATCTGAAAAATGTCTTAAAAGCACAACTTCAGAATGAAAGCACAGGCCTTACAAAATTCCCAGGCTTACTCCTTCGAGTAAGTTAGAATATGATCTATTTATTCAAAATGTGTAGTACTTCAGCTATTTTCAGCAACATTTTGGTATGAGAACTTGACACTCTTGCCTCCAACTGCTTCAGAGTTTATCTGACAGTTTTCAAATGCAGTTATCAAATTCATGAGCAAGTGTCCTGTATCACTACTTCCACACAAAGATACAGCAATTCTTAAAAGTTCACATTTCTTATGGAAATAAGTAGGTTCCTCCAGGAAGAGCTATTTGAGAACTATTTGTTTTGCCTTGCACTTTGAAGGTTATTTAACTTCAGACTATAAAATTATTTATTGTTATAAAATTAAAAGAACACTCTTTCCTATCAATCCAAGCTCCTAAAATCCTCCATGGGATACCTAGTTTTTCCATGAGTGCGATTTCATAGTTCAGGGACTTCAGCAGAGCCATAACAATAAGGAAAACAGAGTTATAGCTATATTCCTTAGCTTAAGATCTGCCCCTTTGACTTTTATTTTGCTATTAAGAATTTTTCCTCTTCCTTATCCCCAAATATCTTTCTCATTCAGGATGTAAAACACAGATTAAGTTTCAAATCCACAACATTTGAGTGGATTTGAAATTGGTCTGAGCTTTTCAGACCAAAGAGGAAAATTTAAATTGGTATATCACTTGTTTTCTTAATTTAGTAAATTGGATGCAAATATGACACATTTAACAGTATATAATCACCATAACTATTTGCTGCCATGATTTTCACAAGTATGTGCCTATTTGATTTGCTCTGAATAAATCTCAGAGATACTATTTCATTTTTTATAACCACATTTAACTTTTGTGCATCACACACATTTATGAAAGAAACATTTTTATCATGAGGTATTGTAGTTTATATATATTTTTACAACACCGACAACATTGTAATAATTATTGCATCAGAGGAGAACAAACATACCCTGAAGATAAGCACTGCTGTTCCTAAAGATAAATGACTTCTTCCTGGAGAACCATTTCAGGTAATCTATTGTGCTGGTTCATCCTATGAGAGTCAGCTAAATAAAGGAACAAATCTACAGAAACATTAGCTCTCTAAGTCCGAGCAGTACAATACATTACTGCTATATTTTACCTTTTTTGAAGGTACTGATTGCATCATCAGTTAGCCAAGGTTTCCAGAAATCTGCTACAGCATTGTAAACTTCACTGGTAGTTACAGGAAGCTGATCCTGTAAAAGAACAAAATTTGCCTAAGTCACATCTTAGAGACACAGAGATAGAAGAAAAAAAAATCACTAAACAAATAAATCAAATATTCAAAGTCTGTTAACGTTCTGAAAATAAAGTTTCTTGGAGGAGAGGCATGAACCTGGGTTTCTTATATAGCAAGCGACTTTTTCCAGCTATGTGGGATTGATATCAGCTTCCTAAAATTTCACTTCTGCCCTAAGAAACATTTTGATAAAATTTTGAGATACTTTCATGATATCCTGCAGCTCTGATGACAACACATTTAAAACTTAAAGTTTTCTTAATGTTTTCTCCCATCAGCAGCTTTAATTAGGATTCAGATTCTAGCATTTTCAATCGGATCCAAGAAATGTCCAAGCGCCAGAATGTGATTAGAGTCATGCTCTCATCTAACCCCGATAGGAAGATTCCAGCCTCTCCTCACCTTTCCTAAAATATCTGCACGGATTTCTAGTGCTAGGGAAAAAAAAAAAAAAAAAGAGAGAGAGAGAGAACAGAGGGCAAAAAAGGAACAGTATTACAGTGCTGTGAATGCTTTCTTAAACGCAAAACCTTTCTAAGGTCTTTGAAACTAAACCTACTTTATTAGAGGCTTAAGAACTAAGTCTCTGTCTAGAAGCAGTGCAAGCACAAGTCAGTTCAGCCATTTATTGCTTGCAATGCACAGATACTAGTTGCTAAGGAAGCTTCCAGGCAAACCAGCTCAGCCAGAGTTAACATTCACTAACAGAGCAAAATCTAATCTTATCTAAGAGGCCATGTTATGGACCGAAGGCGGTTGGGACCCAGGCTCTAAAAGGTAAGTTAGTGCCCTGTGAATGTTTGGATTAGACAGCAGTTGGGGATTTGTTTTAAGCAGGGGCAAGGATGTAAAACAGGTCTAGTCAGAAAAAAACAAGGTCACAACATACAATCTGAAAGGTGTCCCAATGCTTGATTAACCTGAATAGCATTTTTCACAGCCTCTGCAAGAAAAATCACCAAAGATCACCACATTGTTATGATGGAAAGTCAGAACAAAATAGAAGAGCAATAAAATTCTTTGGTGCATAGTAAGCATACAGCCCTACTCTGGGACAGCCTGCAGGGATGTGTGGCTTCCTGCACATCACATGGGGTCTATCATATGGTACACATACACAAGAAAAAGAGAAGAGTCATCAAGTGGAAGAAGCAATCTGAAATGACTTAGGGGTGGCCGATATCTGATCCGATGCTCCTTCGCAATCACTAAGCAGAAAATAAGTTAGTTCTGTGCATTGGGGAAATCTGCCATTCCAAAGACAGTATCAAACATAGACATATGTGTATTTTTGTGTGGAGAGAGGTATTTATTCTAACGAGCTTCAAAATGCTATCTGCTGTTCCTTTGTGCCAGCTGACCATTGTTTTATTTTTGAATTCAATTTCATGAACAAAACCGGTATTCATGGAAAAAGATGCTACACTAAAATGTCAGTGGGACAACATCATGTGGATTTCCACTGCTGTCTACAAGTCTGCTGAATACAGCTTTTCTCCTGCTACCTAAGGAGATTGTTTCTAATCCTGCATATCAAAGGACAACTACTATCTTTTAAGGCTTTCTAAGAAACAAAACAAAAACAATGTCTTGAGTTAGACTTCTGTTTAGGTGGTATTCAAAAATATTTTAGCGGTGGCTTCCACTGGAACAAACTGGCCCCTTGCCAACGCATGTAACAAAAACTTTACTACCAAAATAAAAACACAAGACTAAGTTTCCCAGCTTCATTTGCTCACTTACAGCTTCAAGATATGCTACATAATCAGCTCTTGTTTTCCTTCTCATATTCCTCTTTCCTCATTCTGAGCAACTTCACTATTCCCTGATTTTAGAATCACCAACTTCAATGTATTACAGAGAACAAGGCCATCTACTCTACCCAAGTATTTATTCCACAGTAAAACTAATGAATGACACAGAAAGCTATTCTGGATTAAAAACCTTTGAGAGTTTGAAGGGGGTGTCACTGAATTTTCATTATCCGTTTCAAACAAAATAAAACTTCAAAAATGTTGACCTGCTTCACATCCCTTCTGATCCCCTCAGATTCAGTAATGGAATTTCATTCTCAGTCCTATGAACGGCTAGATCAACATGCGATGCATCTAAAAGGCCACATGCAGCAACTGTTTATTTTTGAGTCATGCCAAGAACAATATTTGCAGAACACTGAAAATTAAAGAAGCTGCAATGGCCTGGGTATCTAGTAAATCATCATTGGGAATACACGTCCAATAGGGAAAGGAAAAGAGAAAAAATGCATTATAATAATGTTTGTGAAAGTATGGGAACATTACAAAATTTCTGCCACAGGTCTGATAAAAAAGTTAAAAATCCAGTGATGTGAATGGACAGATTCCCAATAGCTTTTTCAGTGTATCTTACCATACACTAATAGAGTCACTAAAAATATCATTTTTGCTCAACTAAGCTCTTGTGTGCAAATGTGCAACTTACATAGGCAAGAAAAAAAGTCAGCTATGATAAGAACCGGTAGTTCTACACCACAAGAGAAGATTAACACTAAATTTGTGACACCTCGGGCCATGTGCAGATTCCATCCCTCAACAGCATTCACTTGGCTAACTTAACACAGGGAGAGATGTACTTTGTGTTCTTGATTTGAACTGTTTATGGTTTAGATGCTAACCTAAGAATTGTAGAACACACTGTCCAGAATAGTAATTATGAACATTTCGGTCTTGTTTCTGGTTTACACTTGCTATCCAAGGGCTTGTTTTACCTGTGGCCAGTAGTCATGATTGCCCAATGCTGGGAAAACCTGAAGATCTGGAAAGAAATGACGTATTGTAGAACTCATATTGCCAATGATGTTGATGACCATCTTTGTGGAGAGTTCTCTCACTGGAACATGAGGAGGACTATCTCTGGAAAAAAAGAGATGACCTTATTCGCAAAGGCTACTTAGCAAAACAAGGAAAAGCACAAAACACTGCAAATACACGTAAATTTTGTCCTGTAATATTCCTGTAGACCTCTTAAATAAAATCATTGCAGTCCCTGAAAGGTTGCCTGCAAAGTCATTTCTTTTTGAAAATAGCCTGTTTATTATATGATTCACATTTATCATTATTAAGACTTCTTATTTAATTAAATGCACTCAATTCTGTACTTGAAACTACTGTGCAGCTTGGGTGATGCATTTTTTATCATTTATACAAATGTGGAAGTTTATTTTTCCTCTTCCAACAGCACTTCAGGAACCTATATTTAACCCCATGTTTTTACAAATTCATATTTCTTGACACACTTTTCCCAGAACAGTGACATGGAACAACATAAAACCTTTCCAGCAAATTACAGATAGACCAATCATCTCTCAAAACATTCACATGATACATTAATGGGTAATTTATTGCAAGTATTGGTAAGAAAATTATGTGATAGTAGAATGGAGAATTTGGCTATGACTATTACCAATTGGCTATTGGTAAATTAATGCCATCATTGATCAATACCTAGAAAATAACAGAGATACTCAAATGTTTCTTTTTTCACACTTCTTTCCCTCGTTCCTGCTAGGGGCACCCAAAAGCCTTACAGATAACGCACGTGCAAGAAATGCAATACGATCATGCCCCTTTAATAACTTGAGACACAGGCACAGAAGAAAATGTCTTTCACAAGACAGGACTTCACACATCCTGAATATTGCAGCAAGGGACCGCAATAATTTCGTCATAAGCATGTGCAGCTAAGAGTAATAGTAATAGAAACAAAAACCGAATTGGTTATATTATCCCCTCTGCTAGTCCCTAATATCGAATCCCTACAAGAATTACTGTAGCTTTCTATATTAAAAAAAAAAAAAAAGATTCAACTCATTCACAAATTTTAACATCAGAAGTAACAGCTGCCATATTGCTTGATCCTAGCCACCTCTTATAGAGCCTAGCACCTGATGTTTAATTAAAGGGTGTCTTCTAAAACAGTAGCCACTCTTGATTTAATGACCTCAAGATCTAGAAAATCTTACACATCCATCATGATTAGTTCCAAAGAGTCAGGAATTCCTCTGACCTTCCCTTTTGTTTTTCCCACTTCTGATACTCCCCACACAACTTCAGTTAAGCTACAGTAATATAGTCATGTGGTAAAAACACTCCAGTGAAACAGCTATCCACAGTGTTTCACTTTTTAGTCATTGAGACCTCTAAAGAAGGTCTAGAAGTAGACTTTAAGAGATTTTAAGCTCAGATGTGTTAGTGTGAATATAAGCTTGTGAATTACTGCGTAATATTGTTAACTAGCTGTTAGAAGCTTTAACTACACAGTAACTTGAACATTTACCCCGTCCAAATCATGAACGAAACTTGTTGCTCAGAATCCTTCATGAATGCAAATGCTGACAAAATAAGTTGATATGGCGAATCACACAAAAAGTCTCCAAAAGGGCCTGGGTCAGAAGCATTGACTCCTTTGGAAGAAGAACAAACTTTGGTGCGGTCTGGGTTGATGTGGTAAGTTGGGTCTAAATGCAAGTCAGATATATGCCAGAACTGCCCTGTTTTCGGAAAACAAAGATCAACAGAAACACATTATTTTCCACCAACCTGTTAAGAATCTCACTCCTTGCATAGCATGGAAAAGAAGGAGAAGGAAAAAAAAAAAAAAAAAAAAACTATCCGCTGAAACTAAAGCTGCCCAGGAATCTGAAGAAGGCAAGTCTTCCACTTAGCAAAAATAAAAAAACTTTTCTGACTTTTTGGTTACAGCTTGCACGTATGAACTGAATGTGTAATTTCGAATCTGTTGCAGTCTCTTTGAAATTTTGATAAGCTTCTGATCAGCCTGTCTGATAAATGGTGTATTCTTGGCAAAAGCCATTCAAAAAATATGCTTAGAACAACTGCAAGCAGAAGCACAGACTTTAGATAGCCATGGAAAATGGAGCTCCTTATTTATGGCACTCTAGAAAGTAGAGGAGAAGCCAAGGGAACTTCTCCATTGCACCACCTGAACAAAGAGGGAGTTGCAATTTTAATTATTTTTCCAGACCTGCCCTAGCTGGAAGCTGCTATAGAAGATGACAAGAAACAGCATGTGAGGAAAAGAGAGAAAAGCTCTTATTCTTTCCAGAATGATACCAAAGAGATACCAATCTGTGCCTGACCTCCTCAGGACATTTCAGGCTTGTGTGTGCTGATGCATTCTCAGTCACTGTTATTTAGTACTGAACAGGAAAAAAAAGAACTGTCAAGTACAGGAAAAATGCAGGACAAAATCAGCTGAGTTGGTATGAGACAAACGAGGAATTCCTCTTTGTCAGATTTGAAGCACCTGGAAGAAGAACACGCGTATCTGGTGTATCTGCCACCAGCTGGGACAAATATAAATTGATTTTCCCAAGGTCACATGCTCGCTCCGCGGCAGGGCAGGCAACAACATGTGACTGGACTCTTGCTGGAATTTATTTCAGGAAGCCGAGCGCGATGGCTCGGCTCCCATCTGCGAACACAAGACACGGCAGCTCCCTGCAAGGGCTGCAGCGCCTCGGCTCCGCGACGCGCGTGAGTCAGCGCGGCCGAAAATCCCGGCTGAAAGCAGCGTCCCGCACGCACTCCGCGCCTCGGGAGCCGTCCTGCGGCCTCGGCGGGCGGCGCGGGAGCCACAGCGAGCTCCGCGGGGCGCCCTGCATGCACCCCGGCCACGGCAGGGCTCTTCCCGCCAGCGGGCTAAACGCAAGTCCTGGGATAGCAGCGCAGGAGCCGCTCGCGGCTGGAGCCGGGCGAGGCACGGAATAAACAAAGCGGCGTAAGAGTCAGAAAGAGGAGGAAGCCCCGAGGGGAGAGACCCCCGGCTGGGGCGGCCGCTGAGCGGGCGGGCGAGCCGGGAGCGCGGGCGCGGCTGGCGGCTCCCGCGCTCGGCGATTTTCCCTTTTCTCTTTCCGTCCCCGGGGGGTTCCTGAGCGCCGCTCACCCGCGGGGCGGGAGCAGGCTGTGCCGAGGAGCGAGTCGCCTTTCGTGGGCGCTTTGCTGGGGCTTGCGGCTTGTGCCCCTGTTGGTGGCTTCCTCCTTGCCTCGAGGAAGGAGCGAGCGAGAGTTACGTAACGCGAGCGCTTCAACCTGTGTACTGGAGTTGTATAATGATGCTGGGACTCCGGTAGTGAAAGGAGGAGCCCTTCTGTAGGTGCACCACTAAGTGTATTTTGTGTATATGCAGTCTTACCCATAACCTTCTGTTAATCGAAAGCCTGGTTAAGCTGTAGCTGTTTCCTGTACCATTTGTTCCTTATTCTCTTTTTCTTTCTGACAGAACTGTGAGATGATTGAGGATCAGTTTTAGAGCTTTCTAGTGTTTGCATGAATATTTTGAAAGCTATTTATGTCCATAATAGTTGTTGCCATCTGTTGATACATTTCTGAATATTTTTCATGAATTGAATTCCTTCCTGGTCAGTTGGTGCACGTGTAGTAGTTGACTCACCTTCATCCAGCCTTGTGGGCTGGCACAGTGAATGGGTAATGAAGATGTGGCAACTCTCTGGGTTACAGTTATAGCATATTAATTGAATTAGTTCAGGAAAAGCTGCTTGTTTTTTGCCCTTGTTTCTTGGGCTACCTCTTATTTAGATACATGTACCTGTTGTAAACCACAGGTATCAAAACTTAGCATAGCTAAGTAAATTTGGAGGAGTATATGTAGAGCTTTTCTTTTTAATGTTGCAGAGTATGAGTCGTCTTTTGATTGAGTTTTTTTTTTTCTTAAATTATCCTTAAATAGGGTTGTGTTACTATCACTGTGTTTTTTGAAGCTGAGTTTTTGTCTGTTGCCTCTTCTTTCGGCTGACCTGGCATGTGTAAAAGGTAGTGGCAGTGTAATGGGCTGCAGAGAGAATGAGAATGGAAAATGGGAAGAGGTGTTTGTCAGCCATCTAGTTGTCTGTCTCTTAAGAAACGTTAACGTGTCAAAGAACGGAAAATAATACTTGCTCATATCTGTAAACTCTTGCCATGTGAAATCCGCGTTTTGTTTTTCTGGTTAAAGTAGCAAATATACTGCTGTGTTTTCTAAGTGGAAGAATGACAGCATCTTTTACTTCAAAGGAATAGGATTTACTGCTGTGTGATTTTGTTGCTTATAATTTTGGAATGACCTCAGACAAGCTGATACCTTTTGGTCTTTCTATTAGTAGTCTTAAATGTCTAAGGGGAGTGTTTGGACCTTCTTGCAAGTTTGGTGTTCTGCAGACTGCTTCACTTAAATGGTATCCTTCTATGACTACCTTTCTAGTAGCAAGTTATGTCTTTTGACACTATTTGGACTTTGATCTCTAAGTCAAATTTAAGAGGCTACAGGAATGATGAAGTGTTTGTTTATTTTTTTTCCTCTCTGAAATCTGTGCTTTGATACATGCCTTTGCAGCCTGTAGCAGATTAAGGATGGCTCCCAATATGGCAACACTAGGAGCAACTTGATTGTGCCTTTAATAGGAGTTTGAAAAAATATTTTTTTCTCCCTTTCTTAGTTATGCTGTATAGATAAAGCCTGAGTTGAATGTTTATTAAAGGAGTACATCTATTTCTGTAAGGCATAAATAAGATCTGAAGGTTATTCAAATGAAACAGAAATCTTGTTTGTGTACTACTAGTGAAAGAGGGCTCTTTGTTGGCAGAAGTTTCCTTAATCTTCAGCTAGAGAGATTCTAGTGTTTGCTTTCCTAGTATTTTAAAGGATGTTCAGGCCTTAAATGTAAAGGTTTAGAATGGTGTGAGTAAAATTGTCATAATATTGTTCTATCTATGACTGCTTTTGGTTCTCTGTGGAGAAAAGAGTGAAACCTGTTTGTGAGTGTGTGGTTGGTTTTTTTTAGTTCTCTTTCCTGCTGTGGAAATGTATGTGAAGAAAACTTTGGGGGCTTTTCATAAAATATTAAAAAGAAAATCGTTTCTTACTGCTTTTATGCCTGCCTTTTTAGGTCATGTTTGACTAACCCAGCTATGAGGCACAGCTGAATGACGATAATACCCTTCTTAGAGGGGTCCCATCATAGGACTTTAATGCACAACTCCTGTGGCTGTTCTACCAGCTTGTCAGATTGCTGTTTGGAGTGAAGGCATAATATGTAATAAACTTGAATAATTTTGATCCTGCTCGTTTGACTCCTCTTTAATTTGAGGGTGTGTTTAGGAGCTTGTAGCTGGCTTGTGCGTATCTTGGTTTCTGACATGGGGTATGCCAGATCCCCGTGGGGAGTAGCTTTTTAATTAAAATGGATATTTAATTTTTTTCCTGAACTTATTCAATTACGTTTTATACTTATGAAGGATATTAGACCAGTGTTTTTGGAACCAGATTTTTATGACTTCCAAAGATGCAGAAACATTTTTTTGGCATCAGTGTATACCTTAACTGACTTTACATTAGGAGGAAGAAAAGAAAGAAAAAAGTTGTTACTTAATCCCGTTTCTGGCCTCTGAGCCAGGAATGCTTATATATTAGCATACATTCCCAAAGAACCACCAAATTGATGGTTGATGACTGTTGGTTCTGTGACTTCTGTGCTGATTTGGTTGTAGAGAATGGGTTGAGACCAACCAGCTCTTAACATTCAAGCCACTAAAACCCCACTGCTTGTGGGGTTTTTTTGTTTGTTTGTTATTTGTATATAAGACTTTGTGGGTTTTTGTGGCTGCTTCTGATGAGCTCTCTTTGAAAAAGAGTGTCAGAATATTTTGACCACTTCTAGTTTTCATGTGCCATTTAACTTACTATAATATAAAATTATTTAGCATTGATAGAGGCCAGAAGCACAGCGTAAGTAGCAGTGTGTGCTTGTGTTCCCTTAAGACTTTGCAAAAGAGACTACTGTATTTCACTCCTGGTAATGGGAGCTTAAATCTTAGTGTATGATTCCACTTGTGTCAGACTGAAAAAAGTGTGCAGTGTTACTCCTCTGTGATGGGTCCCCTCCTCCGCCACTGCCGTCCAGACTTCAGTCAGGCTGGAGGAAGGGAAGGTTCTGTGTTAGTGACCTGTACAGCTCTGTGTGGAACTGGATGCCAGTGCCTGCCTTCTTGCTTAGTTTAGTCAGGCCTTTCCTTCCTGCTTACCACTGAGCTGTGTGTTGGTTTGTTTTGGGACACTTGGGAAACATATATAGCATTCTCTCTCCTTCATGTGGACCTCTGCTTGTTTAAGAAGCAAACTCAAAGTTGAGACCTGTAATCATGAGTTGATTTCTGTCTTGCCTTTTTAAAGGCTGTCTTGCCTTTTGAGGCTGTGATGTGCCCTCTCCTTGCCTTTGAAGGTAAAAGAATGTGGAATTTTAATTATACCAACTCCTGAACTTGTTTCTGCGTTTCTGAGCAGTACAAGCAGTTAAACTAACGAGCATATGGGAAGACTGGGAAAAGTGTTTCAAGGTTCCCTCTTCTCTGGAAGGCCTGCTTTGAGATAAGCCCTGTTCTTCAGTAGAAAAGCCCAGTGTTTCTTGCCTGTATTGTAATACAGCGAGTGCAAAGAAGTTACGAGCCGGAAAAAAACCATCATCTTAAGTGCATGACATGGTGATGTTCATGCTAATAACTGCATATGGAATCACTATTCCATGCTAGAATGTGGAAATTTATTTTGGAGGATTTTACTGGTATGAGTTGAAGCCATCTAATTGCTAGTAAATTCAAAGGTGTAAACAGAACCCCCAAGTGAGTTCTGATAAAAGCTTGGTATTTTGCTAGAAATTTTTCAGGGAGCAACTTGGATGGAAGCTTAAATGGGAATATTGTCCATCTCACTTTTCCTCTAAAACTGTATACTGTTAACTATGTCTTGGTTGTGGCGTTCAACTGAACTTGAGGCAGAGCTGGATCCAGAGGTGGCTTGTGGGCAGGTACAATATTGTCAATCACAGTATGAAAAAAGGTAACGCGGACTGCATTATCAGTCGATATCTGAGATCTGTCTGATAAATGTAGAGAATGCTGTTTGATCAGTGTTGTCCCGACGTGTCTTTTGGGTTTGTTTCTCATCTTGACTCTTCTCTTTCTTTGACCTCAAGTGTTTTGTCCTTTGTGTATTTTTTCCTTATTTCCCTGTGACTCTCTTCTGGTGTATGGGGAGGTTTCTCAAGGCACCATTCTGCAACCTTTTTGCATGCAATGTCTTGTAAAAATGGACCTTTCGATAAGTCTTGAAAAGCTTGATTGACATCTAATAGATGATGGAATAAGTGGGACAAAGTTGCTACAGAAGGTGGGAGCAGATTTTTTACTTGTGTCGCTTGGCATCCTGAGAGAGTGGCAGATTCTCTTCTGTGCTGCTGGAAAGAAGCAGTACTGGGAGAAGGGTTAAAAATCACTTCAAAGTGGTGCTTTTTGTTACTTTGCATTGGGAAAGAGGGGAGAAAAAAGAAAAGAGCTATACCACTTTTCTTGCCTTCCCTCTTTGCAAATCATTGCATTGTAATGGGAGGCCCTTCCCTTTTCTGTGCCTTTCTCGGTCTCCTGTTTATTGTGAGAGCTCATAAGGCAACTCTATGTGTGTGCACCTATAGATTGCTTGGTTGTCTGCTATGGTGGGGTATTGGTTTTGGTCATGACCCAGAGAGGTCTCCTGCCATGTGGTCTGAGTGTGGTTCTTTTAGCAGAGACTTTAAACTTTAGCATCATGTTGAGTCTGTTTTGGCAATGGTAGAGGGATCCTCTGGGGTACTTCTTTCTGCTCAGGGTCTTATGCCTGCTTCTGCTCCTTACCTTTCAATCAGCAGAGTTAACAGTAACTTCTTTTCTTGAGAGTTGCTCAGCTGCGCACAGGTTTCTGGACAATGGTGGTATTGCACAATGGGATACACGAATCTTGCTTGTCTTTGGTTTGCTGTCTTGTTTTCACATTGCAGAAACAAAACTTGGTGTGTATTTGAGAGGTGGATTTAATGGGGGGGAAAAATAAAAAACAAAGATGTGCATATGTAGTAGAGTTTGTGAAGAGTTGTTCATACTCACTGCTGAAAGAGGCAAGGGGAGGGGAAGAGGTTGACTACATACGTGCTCTACAGGCTAATCAAAAGCCTGTTGAAGTTGCTGGGAAAAGATGTGTAGACTTGAGTGAATCTGGATCAAGTCTATGGAGGAAGAAATCCCTTGGCTCTGTGAGAAACGAGGTCAGCAGCTCCTAAATGCAGACAGGAGGGAGAATTAGAAAACAAACTTCCTTGCTTGCTCACAGAGCTGCAGTGTTTATAAAGACTTTGTTAGACTCTGTTTACTCATGAAATTATTCCTGATTAGCTCCATGTGTATGCTCCCATTCAGAAATAAACCAAGGAGGAGCAAGGAACTCTTACCCAGTTGGTTAACAACTCATAAATGTTCTTTGCATCAAATTAAAACAGGAGCAACTCTCAAGCTAAAAGCCAATTGCTTGTTTTTGTTGTCATCTGCCTAGCTTAAGCAAATAGGCGACTTTTCTGCTTTCCATTGAATGTTTGAGTATTTTGGAGCAAGGGAGGAAGCAGTCTCATCTGTATACCCTCGTAACTGTCCTCTAGGAATACATTAGCATTGTGAAATGATTATGTGCAGGTTATCACATGTATTTTCCCTTGGTGCTTAGACCCCGCTAGAGGGGAGGATGGATGGAGAAAGAAACAGGGTAATTTTCTGGTTTTGTGTGTTCCCCCCCCATTTTCCAGGGTGTATGGAAGGCGTAACTGCAGGAACTCAAGTTTAAAAGAATGATGGGGCTGATTTTCAGAGTAGTGAACCAGCTGAAACTCATTCTGTCTTAATTTGAAATATTCACTCTAGCATTTCCAAAAGTCATGCTCGGAGTACGGGGTTTTTTTTTCCTCTCTCTCTCTCTCTCTCTCTCTCTTTTTTTTTTTTTTTTTTCCCATCCTGCACTAATTCGGATCCGTAGAAGTGCTCTGTCTTTTCTAGAGCTGAATTCATCTTGCCTCTGTGCTCTGGGCTCTTAGGCTTTCTACCATTTGTTTAATTTATTTAGGATATGTACCATGTGATAAGAGTTGAAATGGGCAGAAACTTAGGCCATCACCTTTACAAGATTTTGTCCATCGGCAAGTTCCAGTGCTGCTCGACACTCAGTGGGGTGATACCGCAATCCCTTGAAGGCAGAGAAACCTTCAGAGCCTCGTGGAGAGAAGACCTACTGTAGCTCGTAGCTCAGGTGCTACAGTGACAAGCAGGGAGTTGGGTGTCTATAGCTGGGAGCAGCAAGGTGCGGAGTCTGGCTTCTTCATTGCTCTGGCCTGAGTTTCATGTAACTTCAGGCGTTTAACTGAGGCGTAGAAATTTAAGGTGGTTTAGGCTCTTAAAGTAGCTGTGGAAAAGGACCTTTGGAAGACTGTCGTTAACTTCATGAGAAAGCTGATGAGACTGCATCAGTTCAAGCGCTTTAGGTGAAGGATTAGTGGTACAGGATTCCCAACGATGTGAATCTAGGATCTGTTTGTGTCAGTGCTCCAGTGTGTGGCTTCCTTGCTCTCATCTGTGTGTAACACTGGTTATACCATTGTACCTGATGGCAGGATGCACAGGGAAATGGTGCAAGAGGCTGATCCCTATGGAAAAACCTAGAGAAAAGCTGCAGTGTTGGGGTGGCAATGAGTGTCTTGGGGGTGGGAGAAAGGGAGGGCTGAAGGAAACTACTTAAAATAGTGCTGCCACTGAAATTAAATGGCTTTTTTGTTATTGTTGAATTGTTTAACTGAAGTTATTTTATCTGAGCTTTCTCTTGTCTTCCTGTTAACAGTGGCTGTAGCCTTGGTAATCATGTTATTTTCTCCTAGATTAGCATAATGCAACTCTTAAATGTGTGAATGGACCTGCTTCAGCAAGAGGCAGATATTGTGGAATAGGAGGATAGAGGAATGAGCAAAGTGATGCTTAGGAGCATAGGCAAAAGCAAGACAGAGGGAGATAGCTTGTAGGGTTGGGGAGATGTAGGTGAAAAAGTGCTTTATCTTTTTGAGAAAATTAACTTTTTTTCTTTTTATGCTAGTTAAAATCTTCATTTTTCCACCAGTGTTCTGTCAGTAAGCATCACATGGGTTTGGCTGTGTTTTTTTGTCCCTCAAATCTTTCATAGAAGGAGGACTTCCCCACCCAAACTATTTTAAAAATGTTGTCACTTTTGGGTGGAGATAGTGCTCGACTGGGATGAAGAAAGATCATTTTGGCTCATGAAACTTGGAATTTTTTCAGGACATAGCTGGTTTTCTTGTGGTATCCTAAAAGAATAAAATTTAGAAAGTTTAAGAGTGCAGCATTTCTGTAGTTGGGGGTACTACAGTGGGGTTAGTTCTTTGTTAGTTTAAATAGATTGGGATTATATTGCTGCCTGATTCTTGCATATTAGCTGTAACCAATAGAGCTATTTTGTTTTGGTTTACTTTGTTCGTCTTGTGTTTTCAGAAGTCTTACTTAAGGACTCATTGCACTGGACGTTGTAAAACAGAATATATAGACTTGATTCTACTGACTGCTTTAAAAGAAAAAGAAAGATGTGCGTTTCTGAGGGTATTTTATGTATGACTTTAGTATTCTTAACCTCATGAAATTCAACCAGGCCAAATGCACGGTCCTACACCTGGGGAGAAACAACCCCAGACATCAGTACAGGCTGGGGACCGATCTACTGGAGAGCAGCTC
>JAWLRI010000240.1:3256203-3287875 GCA_034781795.1 Crypturellus tataupa
GCCGCGGTGCTGCGGGACCTGCCATCCCGCCCGCACAGAGCCCCGCGGGAAGGGGCGCAGCGCTGCCCCGCGGGGCTCCCGCTCCCCGTGCCGAGGGAGAAGGGAAACGGAGCACGTTGCCTTCACGTGCGCCCCAGCTCTGACACCCCGCAGGCCGCGCCGCCCGCACCAAGGGGGTCGCTAACGCAGACACCGAGCATGAAATAACTGAATAAAAATGCAGGGTCCCACCGCGACGGCCAAGCATCTGAGCATTCCCTAAACACTTTCCCGTCAAGACCTCTGTGAACCAGTTTGGTGCTGGAGGAGCTCACACTCCCCTGCCATCCCATGGCATTTATCCCAACGCTGCCTGGATTTCCCATGTGCTCTTGCTGACTGCAGATTAGCTCTTGCCTCCAAAACTGGCAGCATTCAGAAACTCTCAGAAAAGATAAAGAGTGTAAAAACTATTTCAGCTATAAGATTATTTTTTTTTTCTGACAGAGGGGGCACGTTTTTGTTCTTTAGGCTGTTCTTTGAAATATTCAAGACTCAAGGTAGTGACCTTGTCTCCTGACCATTTTTCGGAAAGTAGCTCCGCTCTGTGTCTCAAGCCTCAGTGTCAGCTCTAGCAGACCCAAGGCTTGGATAGATTCCCGAAGCAGCAATCTGGCTCTTCAGCTCTCACAGCAAAGCTCAGGAAATGAGTAAAAAGGATTTTCTGTAACTTAGGAACAAACCTCAGCAATTTTTCTACCTGGTCTAGCTATAAATAGCAGTGTAAATAATTTGCTTAATGCTTTTAATTGAGTTTGACTATCATTTGCATCTCCTTCAGGCCCTTTCAGTATATCACTCTCTTTGAGTGTAGAGCAATAAATGCTTCTGCTTGATTATTATTTTAATATGCTACCCTTTGATTTTTCCTCAGAAAGACCTAACCGCTCTTTCCTGCTAAGGATATAATTTCAATTCACAGCACAGCTTTGGTTGGCCTTGGTAACCTAATTAGGGATATGGACTAGTGCACCTATTTCTCTTTAACTTCACTTCCCATCCATGGTCTTTGAAGTGCAGACAAACACATAGAGCATTGATCATCATCTGTGCTCTCCTGCAACTGCTCCATTTACTTCTGATCTGTATTTCTGAGAGACCTTGTCTAGTGCTCAGAAATCCAGGGACAGTAGGAAGGCCACTTGAAATAACAGCCCCCCAATATTTTTTTTCCTAAGTCTGGAAGGAAACAAGTCATTTTTTTTTCCCCCAGTAAAAATAAGTGCCATGTCTTCAAAATATCCATTCATGGATCATCTCCAAAATATGCATATGGCGCTGACATTGTGCACAGATACCACTAGTGACTCCAGTTCAGTTTGGAAACTGTGTTTTCTCAACACGGCTACATTCTCGAGAAGGTAACAATGTTCACTACTGATAGGCATGTTCATCACCGCTGTCATGGCCTTGAAGAGCTTCACCACTGCCACCCAGGCAGCTGAGTCCAGGCAACTTGACCTGCACACTCATCTGTTTCACCTGCTGTGCACCATAATCAAACCCTTCCTAATGATTTTTACCAATATCTTCCATGTCTCATGGCCTGGTATGGACAGCATGGAGTTAATCCACTATTTATATAAATATTATCTGTGGGTATCCTGGAGCCTCTGCTGATCCTCCTGGTGCAGATCCTCATGTGGGCGCACAGTGCTGGGAGAGCTCCTTGCTTGGTGGGTCATATTGCTTAGTACCAGCTTCATGGACTTTGTGTGATGTCAAACTCCTGAATTAACTTCACTGTTGGGAGCTGGATTCCTTAAAGACATGTCTGTCTTACACCTTCTTCTAGCCTGGCCTTGGGAGGTAGCTGCTTCAAGACTTTTCACAATTTAAACCTTCACACTTACATTTATGGGTTAATTCTACCTGGATTTCTGAACATACATAGCAGAGGTACACAAGCTTAAGTGTGTACTCCCTAACACTTGACACCATGCTTTGGACGTAAAACAGGGTGTCCATGTTCCTTCTGATGTTCAGATTGCTCTGGTCATCACATTAGATTTTATGATGGTGAGATCCCAGCTTTCTCTGTTAGTGATGAATTGGGAGCAGGATAAATAAGCACTAGGAAGTACTCCATTAGCAACACCTTTGTGGGGTGACAGCAACAGTTTTCACTGCATCTCATGGCCCATATTTGCTCCTTATGTGAGAGTTGTGTTAGTGTCAGCACCTAGTACAAATCATCTTTTTGAGCTATGTAAATGCTTTGCTCACTGGAAGAGCAGTGTGACAGCAGTGTCTGGCGAGAATTTAAAATTTGCTGCTCAGAGATGAGCTTGAGTTGTGGCTGTGGCAAGACAGCACAGTGTAATAGATAAATGTTGCTTCCAAAGGCCATTCAGGATGTATGTGGGACTGCTCTAACCTTCTGCTTTTGAATACAAAACACAAAGTTGCTTTTAGTTACATTTTCCCACCCATTATATTCCTGCCTTCTCATGCCCTCCAGCATACAGACAACAAGGCTCTTGGCCTCAGGCTTTTTTCCATTCCTTTTATGTGTCATTCTTTGAAAAAATAATGCATTTGTGAAAGATTTGGACAGCACAAAATGGCTACCATGCTTCTGTCATATTGACCAAGAAACTCTCTCATGTGGGTTACTCATAATCAATGTTGGGAACTAATGAGAATCTAATCAGTATGGCCCATCACTGAGGGCTTAAACTTTAGTTATGCAAATGCAGTGAAATTGGTGAGGCTAGTGTTTGAAGTCAGGTTTATCATTCTACTGCATACCTTTGTAGATCCAACACAGGGTGGGCATTTTTGCCCTTCAATTAAACCCATCCAGAAATAAAATATTAGCTTTTGTAGAGATCGATCACTAAGTGGTTACTATAAGATACTGTCATATAATTTAGTGATAACTCCATTATTCAAATGCTTCTGTTGTTTAAGTAAAACTAACTCCATTTTTCTTGTCTAACATCTGTTACTGATTAACAAGGACTATAACAAGTTATAGGACTAAATGAGGAATTCCGAGACAAAGAAATATGCTTCAAAATAGATTAAAATACCGTGCATTCAGGACAGTGGTACACACTTTATCTCTCCTTTTGTCTTTGTCAATACGCCATTTCAGATTTTCTGCTATGCAAGACTTCAAACAAACCTTCTATGATTGGACTCTTCAGAAAAAAATATAGAGTATCCTGCTTTAACTGGGGTAATATACAGTGAGATATCAACATAGGATGCTAATGGGGATTAGGAACACGGTTTCACTGCTACTTCAGCAACCATTACTCATGCAAAACCAAAGACGGATGAAGAGAAAGCCTAAACTACAAATGCAGAGCATTCTGCACCCATGTATGTAACAAAGAACTGAAGTGACATCAAACCCTAATTTCCTGATATCACTCAAAAGCATTTTAGATATTAAATCCTGCTAAGAGACTGAAAGTGATTCAGGGATCTGAAGGCATATTGGGAATTATATCCATGCAACTTTTGAAAATGCAATCTGTTAATATTCTCATTGTATATTGAAACATACAACATATATTACTTTTGAATTAATCAACCTAAAAATAACAAGTAGCTGAGGAGACATTTCTTCCATTATGGACAACAGACTATGGTATTCTCAGAATATTTTAACCAGTTTTGAATCCCTGCTGTAAATCTCAGTGCAGCTCTCATTTCAGTGTAATACAGAAATGGCCAGATTTTGGTTGCTCTTGTGTCAGATGGGATGATGTTGTTTTTGGGCTGTGATTTCTTGGTGTTGCAGAAAAATCTAATGTCAAAAAAGGCCAGAAGAAAGTCCTCAACTAAAATTACCATTATGGTAATTTTAGGCAAAGACATTTGCCTAAATGTCTTTTGGCAAAGACATTTGCCAAACCCACTAATAAACTATTTCAGTATTCTTGGTGAGTCATAGAAAATAACTAGGTTTAGTCTATCGATGGGCTGCTGTTTAGAAATCCTAGTTTAAGCAAAGGTGATGAATATCTCAGGGAAAAAGCACTCTCGTGGGTGCACAAGTGGTGTAGAGCGGTCCTACCTAAGTAGCAGTGGTGAAGATGAAGTTCGGGCTGCCTCAGTGCCATGGGAAAGGCTTTGCTGGAGCTGAGGACCCTATGACAAGCAAGGCAGAAACAGAGGAGGCACATTCACACCAGAAGCCTTCTAAGAGCAAGGGGTACCTTAGGCCAGGACTGACTAATGTCAGAGCATTAGTTAAAATTTAATTCTGGTACCTCTTGATAACTGATGAAAACAAAGTGGTCTGTTACTGTGCCCTTCATTCCTGCAGACTCTCCCTTAGGTTACAAATTGGTGCGATATGAGATTAGGAGGGTTCTGACTACCCACAAAGAAGAACTATCAGACCTTTATTGTGATCGGATAAGCCGCCAAGAAAGCTGGACTACAATGGCTACAATGGATTAAAGAAGGAAGCAAATACTACTAAATATCTCCAGGGTCTTCTCCACTTCTTAAGGTATTTTGGAAGTTGTTATTTATGATCTATTGTTACTATAGCTACTCTTTTAAGGACTCCAAAGTCTGAGGCTCATCTTAAAGAATCAGGCTGCACTAAAGCCAGCTGCTTTCCTGGCTCCCAGCTCTACTTACTGAAGATGCAATCGTTTTAACTTTGTACCATTACTCCTTTAGTTATTTTAATGTTTGCCTTTATTTTCTTATATTAAGTATTGCTTACAATGGCCGTGCAGTAATTGTAAAATCAATCAAGACAACAGCTTTCCAGACTCTTAGAATTTCAGCATGGCCAAATGTAAAGTCACACTCTGAGGAAGAAAGAAATAGTCTTCAAATAATCAACTATTTTCTGGCAAAAAATAATTCTGACAGAAAATTGGCATATAAATAAGGTAAACACATGAAGTTAAAACAATCCTTATGTACATAAAAAGAAGAATAAATAGCACATAGGTTTAAGGAAATTAGATGTCTTGCAACTGATTCTGGAAGACTTGTGTAGATTTGGTGTTCAGGGCAGTGTAATTAGAATGTTAGTTCTACAGGGTACAAGGATTTTATGTTATAACAAAAGGAGAGATTTTTATCATCATCAATCAAAAACTTGCACAGTAGTAAAGATCCAGGTGAAGTCTAAGCATCTTTTTTTCCTTTTGTTACACTAAAATATGCCATGGAGGCTGTCTAAGAATTACTATGTGAGACTATTTTGTCTTCTGTGTAATCACTCTCAAACTAGATCCTTGTAGCATAACAAAACACAGTTCTAAGGGGTTGCATTTAAGAATTTTTTAGAATAACTCAATGTATATTTGTTTTGTTTGTCCACAATGAAGCTTCTCATTTGCTGTAATACCCTGCAATCACAACCAGCATCAGCTAAGATTTAGATAAAAAGTAAAATGTTTTATTTGACCAAATTAAAAACTTAAGCAAGTAATTACTAAATTTGGAAAATAGATACAAAGCAATAATTGGCCCCATTTTCTGAGTCCCCCTCCGCTCGATCCAGCTAAGGGTTGACAGGACAGAATCACAGCTCACTAAAACCCAAACTGCTTCCTCAGTTGCCACGTGGACTGTGTTCATGTGGGATTTGTCTCCCCTGAACTGGAATCTCTTACCTGGTGCAAGTCCTTTTTCACAAACTCCTAAACTCGCAGGGGGTGTGAGGAAGCGCTCCTGCACCCCTTGGACACTTCTGCATTCCACACTCTTGATTAGTGTTTTAGTTAGGTTATCAATTTAGGATCTTACTGTTGATGGAAAGATGGAAATCACACAGTTTAGGCAGAGGTGCTTTTGAAATGCCACCTCATGCTGGATGATCTGGAATTACACACCTAGCTTGTCAGGCCATTCACTGAGTGCAACCATAATCACTCCTTTGCTCTGCACGTGGTGTGTGAAAAAGTGTTGAGTCACTTCTGAGTCTTTATGAGTCTAAATACATATATGTCCTGGAACGCATAATTGTAGAGCAATTTACCTCTTTGTAGGGCTAAGATAGTGCATTACCAGCTTTACATAGTAACAAGACAAGCTTGCGGACAACTTCAGTCGCCCTTGCTGTTGGGACAATCAGTGAGAAGGAGAAATAAGAGTGGACTCACCAGTCCAGATACAAAGATATGAAAACTCTCCTCACTAGAAGTTATGCCTGGAGAAGTTTATATTAAAAATTAAGTGTGCATTAGCTGCAAGGAGACTTAATTGCCAGAAAAATTTTCAGTGTGCCTTAGTCGACTCTTTGTCCTTGCAAACTGTAAAATACACTAAACAACCACAAGCTATTAGACAAGATGCAGGAAGTAATTCGGAGAAGTTCCCTAGACCATATTAGGCAAGAAATCACATGAGACAGTCACAACAGGCATGTCTGAACTGGGAAACCTGAAAATAAATTCAGCTTCCTGAGT
Source organism: Crypturellus tataupa (assembly GCA_034781795.1). Classification (NCBI taxonomy): domain Eukaryota; kingdom Metazoa; phylum Chordata; class Aves; order Tinamiformes; family Tinamidae; genus Crypturellus; species Crypturellus tataupa. The sequence continues at coordinate 3,262,635 of JAWLRI010000240.1, forward strand.
GTGATTTCATTTTTTGTTAAATCCAGACTCCACTCTGGGAAAAGATGCAGGTATATATGGAAAGGAGGATAGGGACGTAGTTCCTGTCTGGACAACCACTAGATTCACATACTGGACTGAACTGTAACAAGTGCTAGCGAGGAAGTATAGATGCAACCACTATTCCTTTAACTCCGTCCATCTGCGTGCCCATGTTTCAAAAGACTTTCCCTTAAGCGTGGAGGTGGTAAACATAATCCAGAGCAAGGATTAGTTATTACTTATCGCAAGGTCCTTCCCTAATCTTGTAACAGTCAAACAAGGCCTCTGAGGGCACCTTCCCGCCGTGCCTTGGAAACACGGTGGCACAGGAGCCGTGCGCGGCAGCTGGAGAAGGGTCAGGAGCAGCTCAGCAAGAAGGAGGGTGACTTCTTTACACCAGCACTAGCTCAGCTGTCATGGTAAAACTACCCAGGGCTGTGCTGAGGAAACACGCGACACACGTTTCCTTCTCACTGTCCTTCATCTTCCCCATCCTCACACTCCTCCTTAAACATCAGTGTTTGATTTTTTCCTTTATGAACACACCTCGGAATTCCCACTAAAGACCATCCAAATATGCAAGAAAAAGAAGCTGCAAAGCCAAGAGTTCAAAGGGCAACAAAAGAGCACGCCTGGAAGAAACTTATTTCCGCACTTCAGGTTGCAACACCATCTTTAATCACCCGGTCACATGCTGTTTCTTTCTTCCTTTCCACTCCCAGGACTTAGGGGACACAGCTGTGGCACGCAGGGGCACGCCATCCTCTTCATGGGTTTCTGTGGCTCTTTCTGCGGGTGCCCGGTTGCCCTTCTGCCCCTCGTTTCACCGAGCGCGGCGGCAACCAGAGGTTAGTTTCCTACATCAGACATTTACAGCGCGAGGTTATACGTGAGGCGCTGCGGGGCAGGGGAGGGTGGGCAGCACAGCACAACCCGCCGCCGCCACGGCTCTATTTTGAAAACGCAGGGGAATCTTTCCGGTTTCAACGCGTTTAGGTGACGGCTTCCCGTTCCAACGGCAAGGGCGGCCGGGCGCCGGGCGGACTCCCACCCCTCGGGCGAGGAGCGGGCCGGGCGGCCGGGCGGGCGGCGCCCTCTGCCGGCACCGCCGAGCGCGGCTCCTCGGCCTCGACGACGGCCGGGCCGTTCCCGCCCCGGCTCCCTCGCCGCCGCCACGCGTTTCCCTGCGTTGCCGAGGGGAGCCCCAAGTTGCTATTCCCGAGGCGCCGGCGCGAGAGGACGCGGGCAGAGCGCGGCCGTTGGCCGGGCGCGGGCGCCATCTTGTGGTCGCCAGCCGCTCCTGCCCTGGCCATGGCAGGAAATTGCGGCGTGTACGTTTAATCCCGGGAAAAAAATACAGGACTCATGCTTTGTATCACCACTCAGAAAATGCAAGACCTGGCTTTAAAACCCAGAGATCCACAGCTCTGCAGTGGCGCAGGACAAGCACGGGAGAGAGTGCGGGCGCTGATAGGTGTCTTCAAGCTCCCTCCTGCTCCTTTTGGGACACTCACCAGACAGAAGGGGAAAAGCAAAACAAAAGTAAAATCTCAAAGGCAGTGCTAGTTATTCTGCAGAGCAGAACAGCTTCAAAGCTTCAGCTGGGGAAGATGAAGCTGTGAAAATGCAAAAGCAACAACAACAAAACAAAAGGCAACCCTTCCCCCCAAACAAACAACAAACAAAACAGTCATTTACTGTGGTATTGCCACTGTAATCCAGACTGCAGAGCAGGGATCTAAACCTGAATGCACGGCAAGCCAGACTTAAGACACCTGGTCTCTAAGAGAGTTTACAAGCCAGGACTGCCTCTGTGGCGCTCATAAACTCAGCACCTTCCTTCGCACATACTGCTGAGGTGAGTTTTCTCGCCTTTACATTGGAAATGTCATGCGCTCCTGCTGATTGTGCAGGAAAACCATGTAGCCAGTGAGCAGACAGGGAGAGACTGGGAGGGAGAGCGCTGTGCCTGCTGATAACAACACCGTGCCGCCGGGAAGCTGTAGCTGGGATTGTTTTGCCAAGCATACCTAAACCACTGGAGCTTCGTGCTGTTGGTGATCCCCTACCTTTCTGATCTTACAGAGCTGCTGAGCCCAGCTAGTGCTGGAACCGGACCCTTAGCAAGAGCCTTGAAGCAAGGGTCTCACCTGAGCTGGAGATGGTCTGGTGCTAGCAGTGTCAGCTGTCACCCTCTTCGCTTTTGCTCTCAGGCTGATGAGATACTTTATACAACTGATGCCCTCTATGGTTTTTCACAAGCTTCCTGGCAGGCCGAAGATCCCACTAGATGGCAGGACAGTTAAGCCCTTGCTATTTCTACCCAAGCTACTTCTGGGCAAGCAGCTGCAGCCCTGTTGGCCTGTGCAGCTCTGAGTGGTGTGTGGAGCCAGAGGAATCCACACTGGCTCTGGGATTCATGCTTCCCGAGCACAGCAAACATAGCCTGTGCCAAACTGGTGGAGAAACATCTGACTCTTACTGGCACTTCCTTGTATTCCTTTTCATGGTTTTAGCACACATAGAACAGCAGCTGATGTAATAGAGCAATCCTAAATAATTTTCTAAATCTTGCAGTACTCTTCTTTCTGTGTGTGATGCACAATGCACAACATTTTCTAGCCATGGTTGTGTTGCTCCTAACTAATGTCCTGGAGATTATAACTTTGATTATCATCATATTTACAAACTGAGTTGTGACTGTATAACTTCTCACTATATAGGTGTGATAATGAAGGATATCGCATTCCCTGTCTCTGATGTCTGACAGCAGGTTATCATGACACAACTATGAATATGCTGGAGTGAAAATTGAAAATAGCAAAAGCATCAGATAATAGTTTGATACACATTGTGGTAAGGCAGGGGGTCCATCCCCTCCAGGATAACTCCCGATTAGGATAAGAAGAAACAGCCTCAAATTGCACCAGGGGAGATTCAGGTTAGATATTAGGAAAATATTCCTACGCAGAAAGAGTGTCCAGGCATTGGAACAGGCTGTCCAGGGAAGTGGTGGAGTCACCATCCCTGGCAATCTTCAAGAAACACGTAGATGAGGTGCTTAGGCACATGGTTGAACAGGCAGGGTGTTGAAGGGCTTACAGTTGGACTCGATGCTCCTGAGGGTCTTTTCCAGACATAATGATTCTATGATTTATGCACCAAGATTCAATAAAGGACTGACAATAGGACTGCACCCACAAGAGTGTGTAGTGTCGATACACCGAATACCTCTCCACTGTGGTTTTCAGCTCTGGTCCTCCTATGTCAGTTAGTTTAGTCTCAGTCCTCCTAAGCCACCTGTTTGGTTCCAGTAGAGGAGGCTATTTGACCTTTTTAAACTTGAAAGGAAGTCTGGGATGTTGCACACGTCATGAGTAAAGATAAGAGGTGAGAACTAAAGGGTCTGTTCAGTTGGATGAAATCTTTACTGAATAGTCCACAAATACTCCAAAAGACAACCCATGTGTAAATGCACAGTATTAATGGTAGCCTCTTACAAGCATTGCTCTAGCTATAAATACACAAGTTATTTACAGACGGACTATAGGGAACATAACTATGAGAGATGCTTCCTCCAGCTGGCTATAATCCAGTGGAGAGACTGAGTGGTCAAGTGAAAGGACCCCCCTGGTTAAGTTCTAGGAAGCTGCTGCCTCCGGTTGCTGTGAGGGTCCAGGTCTGCACATGAACCCTAGGTCTCCTGCACCCCAAGGGATGAATGCTGAGCACTCTCAGCAGTGTGACCACTCTAAAAAATGAAGGCCTTTAGCAGAGGGAAAAGACTCTTTGTTTAAAAACATCTTTGTGAAAAACACAGTGATTGAAATGTTCCCATCATGAGCAAACAATAAACCCAAACCAGGTGAAATACACTTATAAACTACAGGGCTTTAAGTCTTATCATAAAGGAGAGACATCAAAGATTCAACAGAAGGCAGAAAAGAGGATAGTTGTTTGTTTTCCGTTGTGAGATTAAACAGTTTTAATCATTTATAAATGTGACTATTTTATTTTAGATACATATAAAGAGCTACAATATTAAGCCTGAGAACAGAAATGACAAAAGCAGCAAGACTGCTGGGAATGGGAAAACTGAGATGGTCTGCATAATTGAATAAATGCAAGAGAATTTAAAAACATACACTGCTGGATTAAGTAGTAATCTTTTGGAATCAGAAAGAGTTGAGAAAAAAAAAAAAGATTTTATTTTTTTCCTTTTTTCTTTACCCTATTTATATATCCCTAAAGAGAACAAAAATCTCAGGAAATAAATTACAGATGGTTGCCTGTAATTTAATACATACTTAATATCATCTTAAGTTGAAGAGTGAATATATCTATGTGTTAGAGAGAAAAAAGTTGTTTTGGAAAATTAAGAAATAGAAATTTTATTCTAAAAGCAGTCATTAATTGACACATCTGCTAACTATACTCTTTGAAACTACCCAAGAAGACTGGTTAGGATGAGTATTACAACTATTAAAAAACCCAAACAACAGATACATTCTTTAGTTCTCATCCCATTTAGATTTGTAGAACATTGTTTTTGATGGACTACTGTAGAAAAAAAAAAATCATTAGTTCCATGTTAATGTTATCTAGATACAAATGTGATGTAAAATGTTTTTTGTGTTACTACAGTTGCTACCACACTTCAGAATAGGTGACACAGGGAAACTCTAGAAAGTCTGTTGATGGGTTTCATTAATCCAGCAAGTCCTTAGGTGTTAGGAATCACTGCTTTTTCCTCCTGACTCTTGGCTTTCCAGCGATGCTTTGGATGACGATTCCTCTCCACCCTCTGCTCCTTCATCTAAAAAAGACAGAATAAAATATATACACCACAAAAATTCTCACAGCATTCTAATTGCAGCTAAATATTTAGGTTTACTAAAGACTGCTGTTTGGATTGCCTCTTTATTGCTACAATAAGTTCTTTAGAAAGATTAAACCAAAAGATAAAGAACTTGCATAAGCATCTTCCAAAAGCCATGTCCTGTTGATATTGATTTGTGTGCTCCTTGCACATACTGATCAATGCACATTTGGTGGTGAGAATCAGATGGGAGAAAACTTTCTATTATTATACTCACTTTTCTGTATTGTTTCATTTCAGGTATATTGGCCTTCTCGGCCATGAAATGCCTAGGAGAATTCACCTGGCCTTCACAAGTTAAAGGGTTTTTTGTTGTTGTTGTTCTGCTTTGGAAGTTCACTCTTCCACAGATTGCACTGGAATGTTTACAGGACTAGTGAGTGAAATAATCACTTTCACACTATCTTCCAGACCCACATGGCATTACCAACACTACCAGAACATTTTGTACACCGAAGTGTGACAGTCTGTGTCTTTTGGTGGCAAGAAAAGGTTTGCTCAGTGCATCCAGTTGTGGTGTCCTCCAAGTCTTACTCACCTTACTATTCATACTCTAGAGGGTATTTTTTCAACATTTTTCTTCCCAGAGTCTTGCCATAAAATGCCATGAACAGACAAAACGATTATATATCTTGGTCTAATATAAGGGGAGCTTTGGAGGCAGTATAGAGGAAAACATAGTTTGCCAGAGGAAATGTAACCTCACATTTGACAGTGCATACGTGTGCCTAAGTGCCAAACTGCTCAGGGTATCAAGAGCCAGAAAGATACAGTTATTCAGAGAAGTCCAGGCAACAACAGAATTTAATTGGCAGAGCAGCTGATTAACAGTGAATTACCACATGTGGGAAGCCAATGTGACCTTTCTGCTGATGAACTTTTTGCAGATTACTCTGTAGCCTTCTGATCAGCAGCGAGACCAACAATTGTTCAGTGTGGCTATGCTATAAGGCATCTCATAGGGTCACATTTGGAAAGTCTCAGGCCTTTAAAACTTACACATCAGTGGAGGCAGACAGCACCCCCAAGGTCTTAAAAAACTCACACATCAGTGGAGGCAGACAGGACCCCCAAGGTCTTAATTTTGAATTTAGGCTCTGAGAAAAATAGTTGATGCCAAAATCTCTCCTGTACCTCACAGCGAGAACATTAATTTGGTGTGACTTTTATAGTACACAGCAATTTATATCGCACAGCTAAGATCTGTGTATATTCATAAAGAATATATGTAGTCTCCTCTTTTATGCCAGATAAAAGATATTAGAACATCCTGTTCCTAGCCTTTCACTTGGGATATCTCAGCAAGAAGGGAAATGTATGACCCAATGAGCATTAGTTAAGTCTGAACCAAGAGGGAAAGAGTCTTCCACAGCATTTCCCTTAGCTAGATCCCTGAGAGCAGGACAGTATCAGGCAAACTTTATAGAACTACATTTATTACATTTCTTTCTCTCTTCAACTTTCTCATTTATCCAACCTTAAAGCTCATCGGTTGGAAACAACTTCTTTTATTTTATTTTTTTATATTTTTTTGTTACAACCATGAATAGAAAAAAAAAAGTTACCTGTTAAAATAAAAAGTATTTCACAAACTGGTGCACAGTCACAGTATTTGAGTTTCCAGACTTTCTTTCCAGTTTGTTGAAGATTCGGTTGCTGTCTCACTGACAGTTTAACTTACAACAAAATGGAGCTATGACACTTCTGATCCTCACTTGATACTTGTGAATTTCCCAATTCCCAAACAAAACACCTGAGCCACTGCTCAGGTGCCCAGCAGCCACACTGGGCTGACCTGCATCCTCTATACGCTTCCTATTATCAATGCTGGGAATTGCTGGTAACAGAAGCTGCTCCTTCCCTGCCCTGGTACAGCTATTTGCCCTTGACAAAAGCAAAGGATAATTCCATGCTCTCTATTGCTCTTCAAATCCAATGCTGGTCTTCATTTTTTTTTTGAAGTACATTTTTCTCGAACTATTGTAGCTGTGTTTTATTTCTTCCTCATAAGGCACTGAATAGGCACCAGGAGAGGAGGGTTATTCTGTCTGGAAGGCTAAGTATGTATTTTATGCTGTGCCGTAACATTTCGTTCAACAAGCCTTTCGCTCTTCCATGTTTATTTTTATCTAAGGGGGAAAAAAAGAGATTGGAGACAGAAATTTTCCGTGCACTGAAAGCTATGTTCTTTTCAACTAAACTTTCCAGAGGCCAAAATGAAACAAACATGAAGAACTTATCAACAACTGTTTTATCTGTTGTGCTTTGTTTAACATGGTTATCTGCATCTCCCTCAAGGTTCACTGCTTTAAACAATACGAAGGTTGGTTTTATGTAATACAGAAATGAATGTTTCAGTGACTTGGAGTGGTTAATTTAAGAGCTTTATTTCCACAGTCCTTGATACTAATAACATTCTCAGTTCCAGCCTGCCTCCCCTTTTTGGAAAGGAAACAGTTCTCTCCTGCTGGAATCTGACCCTTGGTTACTCTGTACAAGCTGTGCCAGGTGAAAGAGCTGTTTGGAAATGGAAATAAAAACATCAAATGTAAGTGATTCTCTATAATTGGAGTGGATTTTCAGTGCTCCAGTCACATGCACAAGAATGAAAAGACCTGTAGGGATAAACTTTCCAAGTTCCTAAGAAGAATGTCCCCTCAAAGCTAAGATGGATGAAACCAAGTTCATCCATCCAAGTCCATGGCCTCTGGACTCCCAGGGCTGAGCACTGCATTGCGGGACTCAGACACAGCGCCTGTTCTCCCAGATTCGCAGTCACCCTTCCTACTGCTCAGCAGCTCCATACCTAAGCATATTGGACTATCCATGCTATCTTTCTCATTTCCACTTTGTATCTCCCTTTGTGTTCTTTTGTCCTTCCTCCATTATTGCCCTTTCCCTTTGCCACAATATTGCCTCCCTCCAGTACCCTTTCTCGTTCTTGGTTTTCTCCTCTTTCTTGGGTTCACGCCAGCAGGTAGTAAATCCGTCACTCCTCCTGGATGTGCTGTTGCTGCCTGCTCCCTTCCAGCAGCTTGTAGTCTAAGTAACACGCAATCCCTCCCAACACTTATGGTGCTTTAGGAAGCTAGACTCCACATCCTGTAATTGCATCAAGTAACTGATCTGCAGCAGACCCACATATGAACAGGATGTGCACCTTTGCAGCCTGGAAATCTCTTCTACAACCTGCTTGCAGCTCAGATGTCCAGGTCATTGTCTCTGCCTCCCCCACTGAGCCACCCTCACACCACTGCTGCTGTTGGAAGCAGGAGATCGGCCGCAGTGACATTCATCAGAACAGCAACAGCACAAGACAAAAAGTTATTTACAAAGCAGAACCTAAAGTGGGGGGAAACACATATGAAGGGTCAGACTATAATTCCCATTTCATAGGCATTGGAGATCAGATTTTTTTTGATCCACTTTGTTTGAGCAATGGAAAGAGTCATATCTAAAATGCCCTTGAAAGTTAAAAGAACTCAACATAAAGCTAGTGCTGACTGGACCTAGGTCAATCAACACAACATGTTATCAGACTAATATAAAGACCTGGGCATGGTGAAATATGACATGGCCCTCAGCTGCCCATGTTGGAAGCCTAATAGTAGGTGTAAGTCAGCACAGCCCCTAGGATACTCCCAATTTATATACCTGTGTTGGGAGGGCAGTTGGAATGGGATTAACAACATAACCTGCTGTCTTGTGTTAAGAAGACTCTACTGTATCGTTAGAGCAATGGTTTAACCAGCTGCACATCAGTGTAACACTGCAACTGCTTGTCCACTACAGCCACTTGTTCACTGCGACTGGAATTCAGTCCCCAACACATTCTTCAGCCTCCTCAACACTGAGCGTGAGGGTGGGCACAGCAAACTAAAGTCTGGGATAAAACCACTGTGTCTCATTAAGATGTATGTGTGATAGCTGCTTGGGAATGTTGAATTTAACCTAGATGAGAAATATTAGTATTGTCATCAGTTGTTTAAGTCTTAAGGAGGAAGCACAGGATGACTGCATAGAAACGTCTGGCTGATGAGTGCGCAGGCATTACCTTCTGAAACAGAGAGCTCGGCCAGCTTGTGCGGCAGGTCTGAAGTCCCTGCACCAGCAGGAGAGCCCAGAATATCTGGTAGGGCGTTCCGGCGTCCTGCCCTTCCCGAGGCTGCAAAATCTGTGACCACAGGCTCCACATCAGTCATTGCTGACTTCTTTCCTCATAGCAACATCTGCATACAGAACAAAGATAAAAAGCAAACAGCTGTAGCCTGGCAGGAAACATGACGAGCTTCTTCAACAGCGATGCTAATTACCTGCTCCACAATGCAGCAGCCATGGGCTTTGCCCAGTACGTCTTTAATTGGTAAATGTCACATAGTGCAATATAGGGAGCCAAAGTTTTGTCTCTGCTCCAGGAAAGGAAAAAAAAGCAAGAAAAAACCCTTCTGCATTTCGTTATGTTTCCATTTGCACCTGCACACCAGCATAAACCTAACAGCGTGAATTGCTCTTTACCTACAAGAACCCTGTAAACAGTCAGCCACAGACCTTTCTAACAGACACGTGTACATCTTTTACTGACCTAACCCTTCCTTGCTCATTTAAAGTGCTTGTGCCAGATAATCACTTGGATGGGAACTGAAACTTGATCACCTTGTTTCTGAGAAGCAGCACATTTTCTTTATTATGAATCTTGTTTAGGATGAAACAAAATCCTTCCACAGGGGAGTACATTATGCAAGAGAGCTTTCTCAGATAACTAAGAACAAAAACCTACACAACACTTCTTTATCCTGAAAGTAGGAAGTCAGTCATCTTCTTCCCTCTATTCTTACAGAAATACCTTGTTGGCTTAGTTCACCCTCATCCTGTGCATGAGACTTTTTTCTAACAAATAATTTAATCCCAGAAATAACAGAACCAAGAGTGCTCTACTCACTCAATGTCTGTTGCAAAGCCCACTGAACTGAATGGTAAAACCTAGGAAGACTAAAACAGGTTTGGGAAGAGACACAGGTGTGTGTGTAGGATCACACCTCGGGGCAGCAGCTGAAATCACAACATCTGTAGGAGGCGGCAGTAGTAGTGCTTAGCTGCATGGAGCCACATGGATAATCTGGGAAAACTGCAATTAGTGATTGTGTTATTAAGAATCACACAAAAAAACTGTTGTAGAAGAATTATATATAATAACTTCAGGTAGTTAAAAGAGTCATTTCTAGTAATTAGACATGAAAGGCTCAATTAAAGAAATATTTTCTTCCCAGGTATATGTGTGGGTCTTAGCTTTTTGTGGGTGTTTGTGTTCATTGTGGTTGTGCTAAGTATAGTTGCCTACATTCACACAAGAACACATAAAAAGACTGTATATTATACTGAACACAACAAAAACTACCCAGGGCCTCCTCTGCTTGGTGCAGCTGTTAGCCCCTGTTCCCAGTGCTGTTGTAGCTGCTGCATTTTGGGGTTCTGCAGTTCAGTGGCACAGTCCTGTTCGGAGCCGACTCTTACTCACGTAAAGGCCTACAGCAAACTGACCTTGGTATCACAACCCACCAAAGACTTGCGCAAACCTGAGCATCTTTCTCTCTAGCCCATCTCTTTCTCCCATGATGTAACCGCCCTTCATTGTATAATATTAGGCCACTTTGAAAGACAATGAAGGACACAGTCTGGCATGCTTTCATGTACTTGAATCCTGATTTATGTGTTTGATTAAAAAATGTGCAGAGACAAATCCTGGGGCATTTGTCAGAGAGGAAATCACCCTGCCATTAGCCATCAATCTGGTAGCCACAAGTACTAATGGTAGCCAAATGTACTATCTAAAAATAATAAAAGGGCCCTTTTATATTTAGTAGATGCTATTCTCTCATATTCAGTAATTGCCATTACATTTTCATTTTTGTTTCTTCACTTAGGGTACCTGAAGCTGAGCACTGAATTCAAAGTTATATGCCAGCTGCTGAGCTAGGACACTTACCATTTTTAAGGGAGGTGGATATAGGATGTTTTTTATGCTTATTTGAAAAAAGGGGGGTTATTCCAGCAGGCTTAGAAATGACATTATAAATCAAAACTTAAGTCCATTTTGACACTGTCCCTTCCCTCCAACATATGACAGTCCATATTCAGAATAAGTCATTACTGTACTATATAAAAAACATATTTATTTCTTCAATGTTGTAAGAAAACTGTTCCGTTTCATTCCAGTGCTCTCTTGCAATAGTATTTCTAAGGCCTCCACGCAGGTAAGGGTGCAGAGCTCCTCCACTCTTCATCTGTTTTCTAGTTTTATTTTTTTTTAATTTCTATCAGCAAATAGATATCTTTTTCTTTGAGGCTGGCATCTTCTCACATCTTTTATGTCTAGCATTTTTCATGCTTTCTTACTGGCAAAATAATAATCACAGTGTTCATAGCATCTGTTTTCCCAGTTCCACTCCTCCTGCTGGCAACATCTCCGTCAGCTTCACTGAACATATTTCACTTAAGACTTATCCAAGTTAAAGCGGGTTACATCTTGCCAGTGCCAGCATGTGGTTGCCTCTCTCAACTTCCCAAATTATTGTTGTCATTTTCCTCCCTCGTCACTGCTCACCAGACTGGAGACGGTACATAGTTCTAAAAGAAGAGTGACACATTTCCTGAGCAGAAGATTCCCTGCTTCCCTGCCTCCTTTTTTCAGGAGCAAAAAGCAGGCAGCCCAAAGGCAAGAGAGGGCAGGACTGGATAGGAAATGGGGTCAGGCGAGGAAGAGGACTGTTGCAGAGGGTCAGCAGTAGGAAGGCAGATGAACTTCCCACAGAAAACTCTCCTACTAAAACAGGAGACCAAAGACTTTGACCGGTGTGATAAATTACAACACGTAGCCCAAATACTACTGCACAGCTACTGCATAGGAGCAGGGCGGTTTTGTACTCCCTTACTGGGCCATGACATGGTGCTAAATGGTGTGGGGGGGTACTAAGTTGATTTGTCATACAGCCACCTGGAAATGCTGTTGGACCAAGGACTGCACAACAGATAATTTCACTATACGAGGGGGAAGGAAACAGTCAGTTCCAACCAAAAATAAAAACTGATTAGTGTATCCATGTGACATTTGAAGAAGTGTCTTCAGACAAAACAACGGCATGCAAGCTACCGTTTTTTGCCTCTTGGGAGAAAATGAGTCATACAGCTGATAAAAAATTATTTAAAGTAAATGACAAAGGCAGAGAACAAATAAGGATCTTGAAACTAGCATGATGGTTTTGTTGAAGATCGAAGAGTGCTTCACAGCTCTCAGCTGTAACTGCTGCCACAGTCCACACTAAATGTCAGTGCTGTCTCTCCCTTCCCCGATCTGTTAGGAAGTAGATAAATCACCACCGTACATATTTGTGAAAGCTCTTTTTCCTTCTGATCTTTTTTCTGTCGTATACAGAGACAAAACACTGCTGCTGTTCTGCTTGGAAGGACAAACTTTTCCTCAGGAAATGTCAAGAGGTTCCTGACACTAGTATTGCTGCCACTCCATGCAGAAGGTGGAAAGACCAAACACATCATTCCTTGCTGCTCAAGACACTTCTGTCCTTTCAGAAAGTTCTCTCTTAGGTCTTATGAATAGCCTGTGTCTGCACTATCAAAGAGAAAGTTACACTTTCCAAACACTTTTTTTTTTTTTTCTGAAAGCCCATTAGTAAGAACAAACTGTAAATAATGAACACCTCTCACAGACACTGGAAAAACAGAATAGTAAAATGAGACTGTCCATAGCCAGACTGACTGAATTTGTGGCTTGATGGTGTGTTACTATATGGTCAACTTCATTTAAACATCTTTATTCAGAAAAAAATTACTTTTCTTTTTTCATTGGCAAGCAATAACAGTGCTCTTCAAGTCCTTTTCCCCCCAAAAGCCTACATGTTCACAAGAGTTTCTAAGTAATGTCATCTGACAACTTACTTAATGAGATGCTTCCCACAGTGCAACTGCGGTGAAAACCACATCTCCTTGCAGTTGCTGCGCTTTCATATCCTCTTATGCTGCTTACCTCCTGATGCCTTTGCTTCCTCTTCCTAAAAATGCCACCTAGAATTATAACATTCTTATTATACAGGCTAACATAATCCTTGTACTTTCTTCTGAAATGGTCCCGGACCACTTAAAACAATAAAATCTCCTGTATTTGATTATAAAATTGGTATAGACCACCTGCTTGTATTTCTGTGTGATTCCCGGTACTGGGCTTATGAGAATGTTACAAATTTTATTGATGTGTAAAACCACGTAACAGTGATTTTCTCACAAAAACTGTTGTGCAAGTGCCCAATTTATAGTTTTTGCAGTAGTCTCCAGAATGCATTCCTTAAAGGCATGAATGTATGTGGCTTTTTTCGTTTTAAGTGGTCCGGCACTTAATACACACGACCACACATTTCATAGTAATTGCCAAGCAGAAGCAATATAGCTACAAAAGTTAAAAGAGAAGTACTCAGGAAAAAAACAGATTCCCCAGCTTTACTGTTTCTGATACATTTCTAAAGTTGAATATGAGAGCCTTTTACTTGTTCATATCAGAAAGATCATTTGGCTTTCCAGCAGCTATGTAGATGGTCTCTCCGCCTCAAGTTCACTCAGCAATTCATGAGTTGTTTCCCCACACATCCTGTCTCAGGGAATCTACAATGCAGGAGCATGTCTGAGTCCTTCTTCACATTCTGTCTCAGCCTGGGATGCTATAGTACATATCATGTGATGTTCTTGGGATGACATTTGAAAGTTTGGTGTGTTGTATGACAGGTTTTCATTTTTTTTTCTTCCCAATGTATGCAAATATCTATTTCCTTACTTGGTTCTTATGCCCTGAGTATGTGACCGACTTTACCTTTGTCTCAGTGGTGATATCATTAGATGCAAAAATGACTTTCATACACAATTTTCAGTACTTTTTATCACTTAGTCCCAAATTGGTCAACTTGGGATACTATGACTATATCATTCCTCTATTCCCTGCCTTGGGGATCTCAGAAGCCATGAATGAAGTCCAAGATCTTGATCATTGTTGCCCGGGTGTTCAACAGTTTGAGTACAGAATTCAAAAGTTTGGCAAAGCTGTAGAATACAACCAGGAAGGGTCAGTTGGACTCCTTGATGTAACAGAATTTCTAGATAAATCTTGTCATTACATTCTTTAAGACCAGACATACGAGAGGCATTATTTAAAAGGTTTATTGATATACAGAATAAAACAAGTTTACTGTGAGCTGTGTTTGACAGTGAGTACATACAGTGCTCTGATTCACATAAGAAAATATTACAAAACTAATAATAGCACCAAGTAATGATACAGATTTCCAATTGTGAAAGAAAAGAAGGGAAAGAAAGGAAAAGGTCATGATACAGACAACTGAATCAGAAATTATCTCCAGCAAGTAATAAATGAAGTGTCACCAGCTGAAGGCAGTCTATACCGGGCAAGAGAGCAAGTCACATTCCAGCATCTTCCGATTACAAGAGCAGAGAGAGCCACAAGCTTCAGTTACCTCCACAGGAAATGCACAGTAGCACCAAGAAAAGTCTGATGCATCAGCTATGCTGGAAAGAAATCACATTTTTCCCCTACTCTAGAATAAGAATTGAAGCTCCATGGAAAAAAGTCAAATCAAATTCCTCCTGCTATATTTTGGCCATTCGTCCTCTCAGAGTTTTCACTTGTTGTGGTAAATTAGTGTGTAAATATCCGCTGTTCCCACATACATGCAGTATGCTTTAAGTTCAGCCACAGAGCCCTACTCTTCCAATAAAAATTATGTCCAGCCTGATGCCCAAAAGAACCCGCAAGAAGATGCTTGCCCTACCCGCAAGAAGATGCTTGAGGAGTAATTTAGGAATTATTCAGACATCCTTTCTAACTGGTTAATTTATCACAGGCTCTTTACTTCATGCTCTCCAATATCCTTGTCCTCTCTGTGTTGTGAATTATTTGAGCAAGAATCAAAAGGTTTTTTCTCTCTCCTTTGATACGCGTTGCTCCAGAATCCCGGGAACATTTCCTGAAAAATGGATAAATAAATAGCTATGCAATCTGGTGTATGCTTATGTCAGTACTGTATCCTTCATTGGAGTCTGAGGGTAGTTTAGATCTCTGCTTGCTCTTTCTGCAGAAGAAAGAAGCAAATAGCTTGTGACGTGTTTTAGTCCACTCACATTACATTATGCACTCCAATAAGGCACTTAGTGCAGTGCAGTATAAAAGGCAACCGAGAGAAGATTCATTTATAATTTAGCACATGTATCTAAGAATAGGAGGATCCTAAGCACTTAATGAGCGCATCTATGCACCCAAATTCTCTTAATGGAGAATGCCCTAGTCTGCTCGTGATCCTACCTCCGTGAGATGACTGAGGAACATTTCCACCAAAGCCGGAGTGAATCAGCGCACACCAGTATGGACAGGGAGGTCCCTAGGAGCTGAGATCCACCTGGGAATTCCTAGAGAAGAGCAGGAGTCACCAAGGGCACCTGGCAGGATTGTGTCGGTAGGAAGAACTGCAAGTCAGGGGGTGCAAGGGGAGAGGCACCAAGTCTGAAAGTGCTTCTAGGCAAAAAGATCCAGGAGAAAAGCTCTGGAATCTTATTGACACAAAGGAAAGGAATCACATAGAAAGGAGCTTATTTGGACAGCAAATGGGAGGCAGAGAGGGAGAGCCATGATAAATTTTGGGGAGCAAAGGGGCACTATGGACCTCTCTACCCATGGAGCAGCAGCCAAGCCTTGCTGAACTGCACGCAGCCTTTGTGCCAGAGATCAGACCGGCTCCTACGGAACCGCGTGTGGCTCCGCGGGTGCAGGAACGAGCAGGCGCAGACAGAGGTGCCTCGCACCCGCCCTGCCCGCAGCCCCCGGCCAGGCCGCAACGCCCGGCTCCGCGCCTCCCGCAGCCTCCCCGCGGCGGCGGGCGGCTGGCGGGACGGCCGCTCTCAGCACTGCGACGCGCGCAGGCCCAGCAGCAGCCCCCGCCGTCGGGTGACAACGGCCTGGCAGGCAGCGGCACTCACGTGTCAGCGGCACCAGGCGCCTCGCGAAGCCTCTCAGTCCTTAAAACACTTGACCGTTTAATTAAGGAACACGGAGAAGCTCTCAGGAGCACTTCATTGTTTTAGCTAAGTAAATGAAAGCTGATTTTTGATTTTATTATCTTTGTCATGGCCAGATAACGTTTCATAATTATATTTTTAAGATATCACGTCTTATTTGTATGATTCTCCCTCCTGTATTTTAGCTGTATTTTTAACTTTTTGAAAAATAACAGTAAAAATATGAAGATCTGATTTAATTGGTTTATAAGCACTTAAAAATAGATAAAGTGAAATTTACCTCTCTGTTTTCTGGTGAAACTCAGGAAAATTTCTTTTGGCTTAAATACAGTTTAACACACACTAGTGAACGTGCAATGTGCTAAAATCAACCCCAGATTGTCCTGAATCGCTCCTGGAGGGCATTGCTTCCTCTACGCAGACTTTCAGACTCTCTTAAGGGGCAGATTCAATTGCACTTTAGTGATATAGAAATCCTATTGCTTAGCCAATTGTGCAATCAAATTCCTAGTGCTTCTTTGCTGTAACACAGGAGAGAATAGTCTTTCTTGTTTTGCTGTTTAATGTCTGCTGAACCACAGAAGAGATAAAGTGTAACCACATCCAAAGACCAATTCTTTCTTTTAAGTTGGAGCAAAACTTTTTTTTTTTTTTCATTTCTGCATTCTGGTTTTATGGTGCCAAACACACGCAATGAAACGTCATTATCTGTAGACCAAGAATTACTCACAGCAACTAGTCCTAAAGAAAACAAACAAACAAACAAACAAGCCTAAACACCTAAAATTGAAGTGAAAATTAGCAACTCACTAATAATTACTCATGCAGGTCTGAATATAGCTTTTAAAATCAAGTCAAATAAATCCCCAACTCTCATTGCACAATCAAAGTACATGGCTATTTTTATTTTCTTTAGGCCAGCAAGCTGCAGCAAAGCCTGATTGTCACTGCCATAAGAGAGTTTCTAAATCTAACACTCTTCAGCTCTGTATTATTTGACTGGCTTCCCTAACAACCAGCTTGAAAGGCAAAGCTGTTGACAACTTTGAGCAGCTGAATAATGTTTACAGTTGTTGCAAGTACCTATTCTACCCTATTGCACCAGGCAACTACCAGCCTGTTAGGTGCTAGGAGATCCTGCCATCGTCCCCCAGCATTTCACCCAAAACTCTCCTCTATTTAAAGGTTTCCCATGGTTTCAGCCAATACAAGATCTTTGCTTTTGTTGTGACCAAGCTCTGCACAGTTACTTCCCTCCACTATTATTTATTCCATGTCTTGCTTCAGTTGCTTCTATTACCCCTCAAATAATCTGGGTTTCCTGAACTAATCTTCTACCTCACAAACGCTTCTGGAAATACAAAAGAAAATACTTTGCTTGGCATTATTCAGTGGATAGGATGCTGGAAAGCAAACTGTGTTTGCTGGATGCAATATATGTTTAGTTAGTTAATAAAATATTATTCTATTAGCTCAAGCACAGTAAAAGGTCTTTGATTTTGAAAATATGAAAGTGAGCTATTGTAGAATAATCCTATAAAGTTATCTATGTTAACCTGGAGCAGAGTTGGTATACTCAAAAGTTTTTCTATTTTTTTCCAATTACATTTTTCTAACTATTAGAAGATATTTTATCTAAAACTATTGTCTTGACCATGTCTTTAGACTCAAAGGTGCTGGAAAGTTCTACAAAACAATTTGACTTAGTGTTTTCTCAGAGGGATTCTCACTGGGATTTTCACAGCAGTCTGACAACTTCTAAGTGAGCCCCAACACAAAACAGCTATTTGACACGTGAATTCTAATATAATGCAAGTAAGTCGAACTAACTCTGGACTGCAAGTCACTGTGTTGCACTGAATCATTCCTTTATGAGCTATCAAAGTTCCCTACTACTGTGCTTGGCACCTCGCTGACTTCAGCACTGACAAAAAGGAAAAATAAGGAGGACATAAGGCTACATTTGCGGAATTTATGTTCTACTACTTTTCTGCATTGTATTCTAAAGTTGTCTTTTTCATCTGGATCTCTCAACCCCATCCCCCTTCCTCTACTCTGTATATTGCAGATATACATTTTATATATGCAAATATATATTTTATAGCATATATTTTTCTTCATATACAAAAGTTTTTCAATATCAATATGAAATTAATCATTTTTCATTTTGTTTTCCTACATTCATCATGTTTATTCTAATACAATTCCACTCCGCTCACACTCCCTGAAGCATACCTGTTCAATCTTGATTTTAATGAAATTACAGATAGAAAAATCTGCCTCATCCTATGGTGACTCACCCAAGAAAACAGACTGAGATTTTAGAAATGTGTCTTCCTTTAAGCCTTATAATTTATGTTAAATAATGACCCTGATCCACAAGGCTTTGCAATTATATCTGCAGAATATTTTACAAGTAAGAAAACTAATCAATTGTAATCAATTACAATTCACTGAAATATACCGATATGGTAAGTTTAGATTTTGATCCTGCCGTTATGCATATATTTAATTTTATCTAGACGATCAAACTGAATGGGCTTCACTCCCAGGAGTGAATGCTATGCACATGTTTAAAGATCACATGCAAAACCTGTTTGAACCAAGCTAGAACTGAAAGGCTCTTCCTTCCGTTCAAATTTGCTAATAAGGAGATAGAACTAGAAATGTGCTCTTTGGTGTTCACTTAGTGTTGACTCTTCAGTGTTCGCTGAGTCCAATTAGTCCCACTCAGATCTGGAGATGAGGGTTGTCTCCAGCGGATCAGACATCTGCCAGCACAGTTCCTTGGTTATTGGCCTGCACTAGCAAGCAAATGGCTGAATTTTAAAAGAGATATCTCAGAGTATTTATGCACATGTGCAGATGCAAAATATCAGAATAAGACAAGTCTCAGATTCACTTATCTGACAGAGCATTTAAAAGTTGTGAGAAAAATGTATCTAAATTTTCCACACGATAGAGAATACGGGAGCACAAATATTTAGAGCACCATGTCCCTAAATTTTCTGGAAATAGGTCTGATCTACCCTGCTCCACTGAATAGCATACATGAAATGGAATTTCAAATAACTAAAAAGAGCACCCATGAACTCACGATCTCGAGGACTGGTGATGGAAACAAGTATGATTAGCCACAGTATGCACTAAGAACTTCTTCCCTGTAACCTTTTCTGGATGAATTTCACCCTTTAGTCGAAGAGTTTGACTGCAGTATTCTACGTGCTCCTGCCTTCCTATTTTTAGATGACTCCATTTGTTTCCTCTGTCTTTCCTGAATCAATACAATTGATCAGAGCGATTTATAAACCTTCCTGACTTTCATACCATCTCAGAGTCTCTCTCTTTTTCCCCAAGAGAGTAGATCTAAAAGGCAAAAATTATATCATTTCTAGGCCTAAACAAGTCAGTCGAATTATACCTGGGATTTATTTGGTTTAATTTCTTTAACTTTTCAATATACTTCCAATTTATGAAGGTATGAATCATCTCTATTACCTCCCAGTGCTCTTACTTGAGAACATTAAACAGCCTTTTGATCTTAGAGCTTCAGTTATAGATTACTTTAGTAAAATAGATGTATTTCAGTCAAAATGCTAGTAAAATATACTTAAGCAACAATTTTGTTTTCTTGTGACAATTAGGCAAGGGGGGAAAATAACTGTCACAAAAAAGTCACCTTTGTAACTTACTTTGTAAAAAGTTGACTTTGTAAAAAGCAAATCTCTACCTCCAAGTATGTCCTGTTGTCCAAGCACAGCCACATACAAACTAAACAGTCATTTCCAAGCCATGTACTTGGCTGGCAGTCAGATAATTCCCACGTAGTTGAATTAGTGTATTTGTAATTAATGCAATTATAAATAGTCCTCATTAATGTAGATTACTTTCAAAGAACCTTTTCCATTTGACCCTTCAGTAAACATGCCTTACTATCAAAACACCTCAGTAAGTGCTCTGAAAAAGAACGAAGAAAAAATATATATCTCAAATGATGATAAGGCAGTGAAAACCACCAGTGCAAACAGGAGAACCATTTATAAGATGAAAAGGAGAAAAGAAAAAAAAAAAGTTTCCTTTTCATAAATGGCTTGATTCAAGTACAGCAAAATCCTTTAAGTTATTTTTTTAGTTGGAATGCAATTGAGTGCAGTACTTCGGTTTAACTCGCTTAATCTGCGTGGGCCATGGAAGCTTAAGGAAAGGTGGAGAGGTGGAAAATAGCATATAAGAAATAGAAGGAACAGTCAAGTCTCATTTTATGACACTAAGACTAATATCCCGTTCTACAGACAACATTAGTTGACAAGCACTTGCTTCCCTGGTTTAAAAGTTTAACAATAATCTTTCTATTTCATTGGCTTTATTATTTTTAGCAGTTTTGGCTGCTATATTCTGAGTTAGGGATGGGTTTAATTTTGCCCTATCAAACTTGGCAATTATTTCACAAGGAGCAGCAAAAGAAACAAGCAAGATATTTCCTAAAGCGTTAGGAGGCTGGGACACCCCTTGTCTCTCTCCCAGATGGGTTCCTCTGCATTTTCCCTTTGCGCTTTGGCCAAGCTGGTCTGGCCTGCCAGCCACAGAGGCTGTGCAGGAGAGCGGGAATCATCCCAAATCAATTCCCGCCTCGCTTCCCAAGGGATGCAATGTCAGCCCTGTGTCCCCTCTTCCTACCATCCTGTGACAAGCACTTTCTCTCCTGTCTTTTTGCCTCTTCTGCCCTAAAATCCAGGACCACAACCACCATCTCCCCCATCCCTGTGCTGACGGCACATCAGTGCTGAGGAAAGAGGCTCTTGCAAGAACCAATTTAGAGCTGAGGTTAAGAATTATTTTTCAGAGTCTTTATGCCTCTGTGGTTATGCATAAGCTTTTATATTAAACTACCACTGCAAGCCGCTTTTAATACTTGCAGCCTTCACATCCTTTGGGCGGCATGTATACCTGTGTTAAATGCATATCTGTGTTAAAATGTGAGTTCAGGAACTGCTCAGTGCTCAGAAATATTTTTTTTTCTCCATCTGCAATGACCTCCTCTAAAGCTAATGACCTCCTCTCAAATTTCTATGAGCTTTGAACATTTCCTTTTTTAGCTTTGCCAGCATAATCATATTACATCCTGACACCCAGCAATGTAAATTCATCTCTCTCCTTTTTTTCATGCAAATCTCTCACAAGTGGATATTTCCCCATTTTGTCTTATAAAGCACAGATAGGAAGAGGAAGAAAATAGATAGCCATTATCAGAGAGCCAATCTTTTTGTAGAGTGAGATTTCTGCTTTTAGACAGGCTGGAACCAACATAAAGGCACTTCTGGAGGACGTTCTGCAAAGTTGTATCTTCCCCACAAACACACAAACCAAACTGCACTACTCAATGGAAATTCCATGGGAGTTTTTGTTGCAAAAGTATTGAGCTGAGCTTTTCAAAACAAAACCCTGGACATTACCTTAAGTTACACTTAAAAATCTACGGGGATTCTGTTAATATTGTTATAGTACTCAAAAATTTTACTCATTTAATATGCTACCATTTAGTTCTGCATTAAGACCTGTATCCTTGAAAGGTCAAAAACAAAAATACAAATGATGCTTGCCATGCTTTCCTATTGAAAGGCTATCTTTAGAGAGAGACACTTTTCTCTTCTAAACTCCACTTAACATTGGAACTGAGCAAATCCCCCTGCACTTCATCTTTTGAGTGTTCCATTAATCTGGAATAGCAGATAGTGGCATTGTTATCTTTCTGCAGATGATCATTTTTTCTAAAAGAACTCCTGACACTATAGTATCCATGGGAAACATTTTATATGAGCTTTTCTATTACATTTTTATAGTTCACTTTAAAAATAACCAATTGAAAGGTTTGCTTTTTTCCTACCTTGCTTTTTTTTTCTTAAAAATGCAGAAATAATTCTGAATATTCTTAGAAGCAGCCCAACCTTTCACCAAGCGGTTCTGTATGCTGCCTTTGTTTCCAAACGCAGGCTTGGCAATCGCATTTGAAGGTCCCCATGAAGAGTGGTTCTGCCCTGTTTTGCTCGGTGAATCAAGGGGCAACCTGCAGAGAAACTGCACCCGACCCTGCACTGGGCAGAGGCCAGTCTTCTGGTGAAGAGCCAACAGCCGCAGCCAAAAGACCAAGGTTGAACATATGCTCTCCAGACAATAAAAAACTAACCTAATTTATTAAACCATGAAAGTTCTTACTCTAGTGTTTAGTGTTTCAGATGGCCTAGAGAAGCAAGACAACTTCTGATCATGCGAAAGCCCACTGAGCAGGATAATGTCAGCAAGGCAAAGAATGCCTTTAAATAAAAGAATGCTTTTCTATTTGCTTTGCTTGTCGAGAGCAGTGTGCAGACATGCCTAACTTTAAAGTTCACGGGAAATGAAACATGATTATGAAATCTTGTAAGAAAGTTTAAACAACAACCTAAAACGAATAGCAGAATTGGTAGAATACAGCAGATGAGTAAGAATGTAAGAAAAAAACTACCTACAAGACAGCAAAGGGAGGTTGAGGAGTCTAGAGATACGAAAAGTATCTGGAATATGATCTCAATGTCTGTCTTGCAGCTGACCACAGCAAAATGCTACAGGAAAGCTGAATTGTTGCCACAACAGAAACAAAACTTAAGCACATTTCAAATACCTAAATAAACTATGCATTCACATAGAGAAGCCCAAGTCCCACAGGTAGATTCCTGTACTTCAGCATTTCCATTTAGGGCATTTCTGGTACAAACACAAGCTTTGTGGCCTCAGTCCTCAACAACAGTGCCTTAGAGTGAGCTTTCCCCAACAAAGCAGAAGGGCTCTCTGCGTGGGCTGTGCTGCTACGGTCGCCACAGAGGTTGCAGGACCCTGGGTAAGAAAGCAAGCTGGGGCTATTCAGAGGCAGGGGCTACTCCGCTACCAGAAGCTGTAACACAGAGCCTGTCCATAGCCAAACATGATGACACTATTGCATAAAAAAGTGATTTCACACTTGCATGAGATAAAAAATATTTCCCACTTGATTTGCAGCAAATCTTTAAAACACATCTAATATTTGAGCATCTATATATACTGAGTCGTACAGCAGTCAAGAAGGTAACCTGGAAATAACCATGCTGTTTCATTTTGTATTAGCTTTCAGCAGTTTCTCATGGAGAATGGACTGGCCTGGAGGGAAGTGTGTCACCTACTGCAGTCAGTTGGTCATCTGGCTCATTTTTGTCCCTCCCTCCCCCACATGAGGGGTTCATAAAAGTTCACTGTTTCAGGAAGCTGCTTTTGGTCCCACTGCAGTGTCTTTCTGGATGTGAACTAAATGAGAAAGCTACCTCCAGAGCTGTTAGCAAGCAGAGGAATGTCCAGGAAGGTAACGGCAGCTCTGGCTGCCAAAATCTCAAAAATAACTCGCAGTCACCCTACTATTAGAAAAGCAACCTTCTACCAGAAGTCTTTCTGCTTTTAAAAATCTACAAAGCGAAACAACTGAAACTATACAAATAAAAAGGGCCTCTCTGTGCAAACTACGTCAATAGGAAAAAAAAAGAAAAAGGGAACACTGAAGAAAAATGATCTTCTCAATCAAGGAAGTAGATCAAATGTTTTGTACTTAAGCCCAAGAAAGCCTCTACTTGACATTTTTAAAGGACCGGTCACCCACAAGTAGAGGGCTAGGAGAAAGAAGTGTCTTTATTGCCACTGGATGGATTTGTTCAAACACAGAGGACTCAAGCTGAGCAAAATCTTTCTGTTGTAAATCCAGAGCAGTGTCACGGGAGTCAGGTTCCTTTGCACGTACACCAGGACAGCTGAGATCAGAGCTCACATGCTGTTCACGCCAGCCAGTTATTTTGTTACTGAAGTGAAGGGAGCTTGTGTAAATGGGACATTTTAGTGGAAGTCAGTGGAATCAAAAAGTCAGTTAGCAGAATACTGTCCTTTTTTGCATTGTCATGTCTATTTCAAATGCTTAAGCCAGACATAAAAATAAGAGAAAAAAAATAAATTAACTTGTTTAAGTAATTTTTATTAGTTCAGTCTTCAAATCATCTATGTACTTACCTGGATATAGTATGAAACCATGCTAAAGTCTATGCTGATCGATTAAACAGTTCAATGCCTACCACATATAATGTTCTCTTTCCCATATTTTCTCTTGGATGAACACTTTCCCCTCTGTACCTTTATGCAGCACTTCATGAAACACAGCAAGAATTTTGCAGAGGACTCAGAAATCACCCAACTGTTCAACACACACTAGTTAAAGACAATTATTCTCCAGAAAGTTACTAGGATAATAAAACAAAGATCAGCATTTTGAAGTAAATATCAGATCATTATGGAGAGACCACTGGATTTCAAAACGCTGCCGAGTTAATAGTGCCATTTTTCAACCTTCATCCTCAGTATTTTTCAAATAGTAACTGATACAATAAAAAATGCGTAATTTTACAGGAAAGAAACTGCAACATTCCCTGAAGATTTTAGGGCTTTGTAAAATTAGTTTTCTTCTTGTGCTTCTTGATTATACCTATTTTATCGGTTTTGTTTAATTAACATAACCCAGAAAACTTCAAGGGCAGAGCCGTCCTTGGCTTCTGGTTACAAGGTATGTTTAATTTATTCTACACGTAGAGTTGGGAAAGTGGAAGCAGAAGGGAAGCCTAATTAAGAATCAGCATCTGAAGAGACTAGTGCAAGTGCAGGGAGAGAGCAAACATTATCAGGGTCACACACAGCTGTGATGCAGAGGCAGGAAAGGGAAGCACGTGGCTGCAATCATGTGGACGCATTCACGCAAAGTGCATGGGCTAATGTAATGGCTACGGTCTCATTCGCCTTTCCTGCCTCTTTCGTTCCTTCTTTTTCCTCTCCCTTCAATAAATTGTGCCCGACATCAACAGGGCAGCACAAAATTGCAAATGTTCTCTCATTTAGAATCTGCTGCTCACCTCTTATGTCCAGAGAGTCACGTTGTTTTACCTCGGCTGATATATTACTGGACAAACTTCTGGCACAGTCAGTGCTCTGAACCACATCCTTGGCCCAAAATGCTTTCTCACACGTGCCCTTTCAAAACTGGCATTTTATGTGTTTATTTTAGCTGCGTTATAGGCACCGAAGTGCTGAGGAGAGGCAGAAAACAACATGCACATACAAAAGGTCTGTTGATCAGTTCTCTCTGTGAGGAAAGCTCAGGTGTGTGATTTCACAAATAAGGAGCTTCCCCCACAGCCTGGCTGAAGAGCAGGACAAA